>JAMKQA010015169.1:0-30734 GCA_024699735.1 Posidonia australis
CCAGAGTGCATCCTCTGATGTTTTGCTTTGCATGGCTTTCTGTTTTGCCTCTGCATATTTAGCTGGCCCACCTAGACGCACATAGGTGGCGCTCCAGACTGACGCACCAGTCTGGCGCACCAAACAGGCGCAATATTCTGTTTTCAGTAGCACAGCATGTTTTTCAGATGTCTCGCTTGCATTCTCCACCCAATTTGCTTCTGGGCTTTCATCTGATTTTCTTCCTAGTTGCATTAGGAGGGCACATCCTTGGTTTTCAGCAATTTTCCTACATCTTAGCTTGCATTTAGGCATATAGTGAGCAATGATGAGAAATCACTCAAATGATGCAACTTTGATTATGTCTATGCAATATCTTTGCATTATGCCCCTGACCCGAAATAAAGAGTGATACTCCTGAGCATTAAGACACACCCCCTACACATCATGCACCTACTAGCATAAGGCACTGAGCATAGCATGGCATGTCGCCCTCGGGCGTATAGCAAAAGGCTGAAAGCCGACAATCATTTGCAAAAGAGAAATCATTAGAAGACCGATTCGTCGGGCGTGCGAGGGTACCTAACACCTTCCTCGCACGTAACAGGGATCCTTACCCACATTCCCTTTTTATTTTGTTTGCATGATTCTTCATGTGTTTTGTGGTTTTCCTCGTCTTCCATAATAGACTACGTGGCGACTCCTGCATTTTGCATTTTTCCCCTTTTCTTTTTGCCGTGGCTTTATCGCTCCTTTGGCACACCACCTACCCGCATGTGTGCCTCCCCCATCGGCATGGTTACAGGTGTATCCAAAGACATCGGTCGGGCAAGGACCCTACCCAGGGCAGAGAAGGCCTCAGCGTGCTTCATGGCAGTACACCCCACTTGTCGAGCCACTGAGCGCCATCCTCCCTAAGGTGGTGTCACACCTGAAACTCCCGGAGGTCCACCCCCCGCCAAACCCTCTGCTGGGGTGGTACAACATGAGCCTCCACTGCAATTTCCATCGCTGCGCGGGTCATTTGATGGACAATTGCATGGCCCTTCGGAGTGCCATTCAGGATTTGATTGACCGTAAGGTCATCATCATCAACACCTAGGAGGCACACACCGCACCAGCACCATCGCCTCCACATGCACCAGCACCACCAGCCTATCCCAACATTGTCAACCAGCCCATGCCTACCCATAACAACTCAGCAGGCACGGGGACCCCACCCAGGGCAGAGAAGGCCTCAACGTGCTTCACGGCAGTACACCCCACTTGTCGAGCCACTGAGCGCCATCCTCCCTAAGGTGGTGTCACACCTGAAACTCCCGGAGGTCCAACCCCCACCAAACCCTCTGTTGGGGTGGTACAACACAAGCCTCCACTATAATTTCCACCACTGTGCGGGTCATTCGATGGACAATTGCATGGCCCTTCGGAGTGCCATTCAAGATTTGATTGACCGTAAGTTCATCATCATCAACACCTAGGAGGCACACACCGCACCAGCACCATCGCCTCCACATCCACCAGCACCACCAGCCTATCCCAACATTGTCAACCAGCCCATGCCTGCCCATAACAACTCAGCAGGCACGGGGACATCAGGAATCCATTTCCTCTCTACTTTTGGGTCTACGACATCCATGGTAGACCCCTCTAATTTAATTCATACTGTTGATGAGCCTTTCCCCACTCATCTTTACCGTTTGAGTCGTGCCGGTTCCGAGTCAGCCATCCACATGATACGGTTGACCGCTAGGGCGGAGCGTACCGCCGACCGCGCACTCTGGGTCACCCATTTTCTTACTAGCCCGACCCATGCCTAGTCATCCTGTCCAGTCTCCATTCTAGTCTCCTGTCTAGTATCTTGTCTAGCCTTCAGTCCAGCATCCTTTTGTACAACATCCTATCCAGCACCTTTTCCAGCCAAACCACCCTTCTGTCAGTTCATTGTCGGCACCACTGAAGTTGGCGGCACGTACCCCTCTTGTTGTCCGCCTGACGAGGGCCACTCATTGTGTACCTTACGATTATGCTGCAAAAATGTGTATAGAAGTCACCAAGTCAGGGAGGGTGTATATGCCACCAGCCCTAGCAGCCCAACCTGCCCGTCCAGTGTCTTCCCATCCTTAGCCAGCTACCCAACCTTCCAGGACGGTCCCTTGTTCTGTCCCAACCTCCTTGACCCGGTAGGAGCAGCCCTTTGCCGACATCACATCTCAGTTGAAGAAGATTAAGGCTGATTTCTCCATTTGGGATCTCATCCATACTTCTGCAGAACATCAAGAGGCCTTCCTCAGGGTCTTTCAGGCTGCTCACGTCTCCCCCACCATAGAACCATCCGCCCTTGAGAATATGGTGGGCATGATTGCAGAGCCCCACGTCATTTCCTTTTCCAACGAGGAATTGCCTCTAGCAGGAGTCAATCATAACCAGCCTCTATTCATTACGGCGCAATATCAAAGGTTTCGAATTCCCCTCACCCTGGTTGATAACAGTGCGGGTCTTAATGTCTGCCCTTTGCACACAGCAAACAAAATCGGATTCAAGGCCGAGGATATCATACCAGCTACGAAAGAAATGACAACTTTTGATAACACACATCACGATGTGCTCAGGATGCTAGTTATTCCTCTCACTATAAAGCCTGTAGTCTTTGACGTCGAATTCTATATTGTGGATCTGGAGCCCTCTTTTAATCTTCTGCTTGGCCGCCCTTGGCTGCACAAGCATCAGGTGATCCCCTCGACCCTCCACCGTATGGTTAAGTTCTGTTGGGGCAACAACGTAGTTGTTGTCATGGTAGAAGATCTTGACAAAGAAAAGGTCGAGTCAGTCTCCGTTGTCTCCCTCCAGACCGTCCACTTCGATCCTAAACCGTTCGATGTAATGTTTCGGGTCAACCGTTTTGAGCCTGTCAATTATATTCCGGCTCTCGAGCGTGTCAGTTACCTGACCGTTTGTGGCGATCCCCGTCGGATGATCGAAAACGTATGTCACAAATGGAGATACAAGAAGGGGACACCACTCGGATGACACGACCATGAATCTCCAAGCCCATCCAGGTGGAGGAGAGGCGAGAAATCGAGGGTTTGGGATACAAGTGGCAGCCACACAAAAACGGATATTCGCGCACCAGGAGGTACAAGAAGATTTCTATTCCGTCGGACCTCACCAAATTTGTTAGTGTAGGGATAGTCGATCCCAATCAGAGCCAGGCCACTGCAGAGAGGAGCCAACACCGGATGGTGCAGCCACAGACTCAGCAGACAGTAGGCACATTGACAACATCAGCCACCACCCCAACAGCGAGCCCCACAGCGATAGTCCTGCAAGCAATGGCATCAGCAGATCCGTCAGTGCAGTCAGTCAGTCTGGGGCATTGGTCATAGTGGTCTTAGATCCATTCAGCAGAGGTCCACAGTTTAGATGAGGTAGTGGCAAAACAGAGCGCTGTCCGAGGTTCTGATTGCATCACGGCAAAGGATGAGACAGTTGGCAGGGTAGGTCAGGCAAGTGTGCAAGTCAGTGACTTAGAGCTTCTGTTCTAAAAGCAGTTGTCAGCATCATCCGAGGATGTAGCTGAGCATCAGAGGATGAGGAAAGGAAAGTCAAGGGCCTCAGAATCAGAGCCAACAGCTCCCCACCAGCAGTTGGACCACTCATCCATCATGGTCGTGGCTGATTCACAACCAAAATCCACCAGACCATTAGAGTTAATCTCTTTGGAGCCGGGAGGCGGGTCTAGATGGTACATGTAGTTGAAGCCTCACCTTAAAAGACCTAAGTTAAGTTCAGGAGGGAAGCAAGGCAACATCACTCCTATTAGTCAGCAACAAAACAGCCACAGTCAGTTGCACCACTTGTACATACTATAGAAAATCCAAAAAAAAATCAAAAAATCCAGAAAACCAAAAAAAATCAAAAAATATTATCAGGAGCCGAGGAAACAGAGCAACTCGGCCAATCAGCAGAGCCCACTGTTAAAGAGCTAGAGGTCACATAGTGTAGATACAAGAACACTAAAGTCAGTGTGACCATCATGAAGAATCATCAAGGGTAGAAATCAGAGTAATCCTCTCCTTTGATGTCACCGACCCTACCTTCAAAGAGGAAATCATATCAGAGCTCATCGCTTATGAGGAGGAAGATGATGACATGGTTGAAGATGGTGAAACACTTCAATTCCAGCCTTACGATAATAATCCAGAAGGGCCAAATATGCATATCGAGGAAGAAACCGAACGGGTCAACATCGGTATAGCAGAAGATGTCAAGGAGGTACACTTCAGTGCTAAGCTATCTCCACATGCCATGGCAGATTTCATAGCATTTCTGAAGGAATACATAGATTTCTTTACCTGGAGTTATAACGACATGGTCAGCCTAGATGTCAAAGTGGTGGTACACAAGTTACCCCTAAAGCACAATGAGAGGCTCGTCAAGCAAAAACTCAGGGGATGGCGACGTCAATGGATCTTGAAACTCAAAGAGGAAATCATAAAGCAGCACAAGGTGAACTTCCTCAAGGTGGTGTTGCACCCAGAATGGTTAGCCAATGTTGTCCCAGTGCCGAAGAATGATGGGAAGGTTCGTATGTGCATCGACTACAGAGACCTCAATAAGGCGAGCCCTAAAGACAATTTCCCACTTCCTCACATAGATGTCTTGGTGGACAACACAGTCGGACACAAAATGTTATCATTCATGGATGGTTTCTTGGGGTACAACCAGATCAAAATGGCCAAGGAGGATATGGAGAAGACATCCATTATCACCCCTTGGGGAGTTTTCTACTATTGTGTGATGCCATTTGGGCTCAAGAATGCCAGTGCAACTTATCAAAGCGCAATGACTACACTTTTCCATGAGCCCATGCATTAGGAAATAGAGGTCTATATAGATGATATGATTGCCAAGTCCAAGGAGCCTGAGGAGCACCTAGTCTATTTGAGAAAGTTGTTTGATCACTTTAGAAAGTACAAGCTCCGTCTAAACCCCAACAAATGCATATTCAGGGTATCTTCTGGCAAGCTTTTGGGATACATTGTCAGTCAAATGGGAATCGAGGTCGGCCCTAGCAAAGCAAGAGCCATCATCGATATGCGTCCTCCTACATCTGAGAAAGAAGTTTGGAGCTTATTAGGCCGGTTACAGTACATCAATCGGTTCATCGCACAACTTACTCCCATCTGTGAGCCTATCTTCAAGATGTTAAGAAAGAATGAACAAATCCACTGGAATGAAGAATGTCAGGCTACATTTGACAAAATCAAGCAGTTCCTTACAAAACCTCCCGTCCTGGTTCCACCCACACCAGGATGACCCTTGTTGTTATATCTCTCCACTGCCCAACACTCCATGGGTGCAGTCCTTGGGCAGCATGATGAAACAGGACATAGGGAGAGAGCCATCTACTACCTGAGCAAGAAGTTCAACGGTTGCGAGCCAGGTACAATCCCATCGAGAAGATCTGCTTATCCCTTGTTTGGGCCACCCAACACCTCAGGCACTATATGATGGCGTATCCGGTCCTTCTCCTATGCCGGCATGACCCCATGAAGTACTTATTCCAAAAGCTAGCATTAGTGGGGCGATGTGTGAAATGGCAAGTGATGCTGTCCCAATACGACATTACATTTGTCACATAGAAATCAATGAAAGGGCAAGCAATAGCAGACCACCTAGCTGACCTACCATTGCCAGAATATGAGCCATTGCAGATGCAGTTCCTGGATGAAGACATCATGTTCTCCATGGGCGATGCAGATTCTGATGAGCCAGAAGACAAGTCCCGATGGCACTTATACTTTGATGGAGCTGTCAACAAGAGGGGTAGAGGAATCGACGTGGTATTGTCGACACCACAGGGACAGATGACCCCCTTCTCTAGAAAGCTCACTTTCGAATGCACCAACAACGAAGCTGAGTACGAGGTGTGCATCATGGGACTACAAATCACATTGGAGCATGGCGCAGGGAAGCTACAGGTGCACGGGGATGCCATGTTAGTCATATCCCAAATCAACGACGAATGGAAAACCAAGGATCCAAAGCTCGTGCCATATCATGAATATTTCTTACAGCTCATCAAGGAGTTCGAAGAAGTGCGCTTCTCCTTCATGAGTAGAGCCAAAAACTCCTACGCAGATGCACTAGCAACCCTTGCCTCCTGGATCTCGATACTTGAAGAGGGCACAATCGATGTATCGGTCACCCCAGTAGAGCAGCCCGTACATTGCATGAGCATAGAGGAAGCAGACCCGTCAATAGAGCTTCCCTGGTATCATGACATCAAGGCCTTCGTGGAATCAGGTGATCTCCCAACCAGCACATCAACAGTAGATAAGAAAACCATGGTGCGCTTGGCGTCAAAATACGTGTTGGGCGGAGGACATCTGTACAGAAGATCATATAACCAAATGCTCTTGCGATGTGTCGACAAGAAGGAGGCTGACACCTTGATGCTTCAAATCCACGTCGGGACATGTGGCCCCCACATGAATGGAATACTATTAGCCAAGAAGATCGTGCTACAAGGCTACTTCTAGTCAACTATGGAGGCAGATTGCTGTCGATTCGTGCACAAATGCCACAACTGTCAGATTCATGGGAACTTCATATATACTCCCCCTCAGCAGCTGTGCAGCATGTCTTCACTGTGGCCTTTCTCTATTTGGGGAATAGACGTCATCGGAGCCATCCATCCAGCATCATCCAATGGCCACAGCTACATTCTGGTGGCCATGGATTACTTTACCAAATGGGTGGAAGCGGCCTCCTACAAAACCGTCACAACTATAGCCACAGAAAAGTTTATCAAGAACAATATCATAGCCTACTATGGGGTGTCACACTCCATTATCTCAGACAATGGCAAGAATTTCAAAGCTCAAAGATTGGAGGATTATCTGCAGAGCCTCAAGATCAAATATCACAGATCTTCCCCGTACCGCCCACAGGTGAACAGTGCCGTGGAGTCAGTAAATAAGAACTTAATCAAGATCTTGAAGAATAGTGCCGAGACACATAAGGATTGGCACGAAAAGCTCCCTTATGCACTATGGGCCTACAAACTTTGGTCTAGTCCTCAGCAGGAGCGACACCTTACTCAATGGTGTACGGCATGGAAGCGGTCCTACCAGTTGAGGTAGAGATCCCATGACTCAGAATCATGAGGGAGGCTGAGCTAGAAGAAGCCGAATGGGTCTATGACAGATATGTCCAGTTGACTCTGAACGACAAGCGTAGACTACAGGCCATGTACAATGCTCGCTGTTACCAAGCAAGAATGGCCGAGTCATATCAGAAAAGAGTCCGACCTAGGAGCTTTGCACTTGGTGATCTAGTTCTACAGGCCACACATCTCCCTAACGGTCGACGCAAATTATGACCAAATTGGCATGGTCCCTACATCATCAAACAGGTCTATTCAATAGGCACAGCAATCCTCGAAGATATGGACAGCATCAAGCTACCTAAGCCGGTCAACACATGTTATCTGAAGAAATACTACCAATAAGCGGAAGGCATGTATCCTTGCCTTGCAAAGTATCATTTGGTGCATCATGCATCACCCACTATTCCATCATGCATGCATATTTCTAAAATAAAGGCAATCCAAGTGCATCTAATCCATAGCATCTGTACTTTACTTTCGTGCACATCAGTAACTTAAGCACATCAATGATTGCATACATCTATGCATAAAAGCATAAACATCACATCCCGATGATGAGAATCGGACTAGCTAGCCTACTTGAGAAGGGTCTATACCTCGTCTGTTGATACTACCTAGACATTCTAGCGAGCGAGGGAGCCACCCACCCAACCATGGTTAGGCAAAATGTCCAAACTCCCATAGGGACATATACCTCCAGAGGGAGAGAAAATGTTAGGAGCGAGCATGAGTGTGAGCCAAAAATAATAATAATAATAAATAAACATATCCACAATGGCACATGTAGACACCCCGATTTCGAGGTGACTCATTGATAAGGCTCCAGTTGTTGCTTTGGATGTGACTGATCCTTGAACCAACCCCAAGCCCATAGCAAGCCCGCAGCCCAGTTAGAAAACCAGACCAGTAAGGGGGCACACTTAGCTAGCACACCTAACTGGCACACCTAGCTGGCACACTTAGCTGGCACACCAACCTAGCACACTTCCCTAGCACACCTAGATAGCACACTTCCCTAGCACACATACGTGGCGCACCTAGCCGATGCACATCCCTAGCGCACACCATTTCGCAGGCTGTGGGCTGCTGGCTTTCCACCTCTAATCCATGGAATCTTCCAGGCTTTTCGTCTGCAAGGCTCTCCCCATTCCCATGAGTTACCCATGAGAAAATCCTATATAAGGACCCCCATAGGTAGCCATAGGAGGAGGTTAGAAATCCTGAGTTGAGGCAGAAATCCAGAATTCTGCAATTCTGCTCTGAGCTAGCTTCTTGCACGAGTTACATCCTCTCTCCAGCGATCTATATTCGTTTTCTGGAGCACTCCCTTGCATCCCAAAGCATCCTTGGCCCTTCCAAAGCAACAAGGATCTCTTTATCTCTGAAATATCGAGAGGGAACATCTTGAGAGGTAGGCCTTCCACCTCTTCTTCCTTTTTAGTTTATTTTCAGAAAACATGATGAAGCATGCTTAAACAGGTACGTGTAGACTGTTTCATTCCATGTTTTATGAAGTCTTCATGATAAACATGCTTATTCTTTATGCAAAATAATCTCCATGCTTGTCTTTGCTTGTGTTTCTAGCATAATGCCTGTATAAGTTGTTTTCTTTTTATCATTTCTTTGCACACAGTTTTTCCATGCATTTATGCATTATCGCACATAGAAACATGCTTATGGTCATCATTTTGATTGGCATTTATCCAGATCATGTCCACTCCTAGGCATTTTATATATTTTCATGAACCCATCAACCTATTTTAATCCTAAAAGCATGATTTACATGATGATTTTCGATCATATGCATTCCCATCATGTTTTCAGTTTTTAGTGATGGCATGAACCCATTTGCACTAGCATAAATCACCTTGCATCTCTGCTGGGTGGATTCTGGATCAGATTACAGTCTGATTCAGACACCCTGGGGTGCACATCCAAGTCGCACCTAACCAGCGCACCATTCTGGTGCACTCAGCAGGCGCGCCAGACTGGCCAGAGATCAGATCACTTGCATTTAGCATCTTTGTTTGCATGGTTTTATCTGAGGATTTGAGTTCGATTCATCATGATTGATTTTCTAATGCGTCATGATGACATCATCTGCATGATTTTTAGCTTTGATCGAATTGTTTTCCAACTATTTCTCTGTTTTGTTATTCAATTCCAGGCTGAATCTGGTAGGCCGATTGCATCTTACTCTTTTGTGGAGAACCATGCCCATGATCCAGTGGCTTGGCTGAATCATGCATTTTTCATCTAGTTCAAATAGGTGAGACCTTGTGTGAGGTTTCTAGCCCTTGAGTTCAAGGTCATTGCATTTGCATTTCTAGCACTTTCAAGACATGTTTTTCCGAGTTTTACAGAATGATTTCTATTGCATACTTTTCCAGAGTGCATCCTCTGAGGTTTTGGCTTTGAGCAACCTTCTGTTTTCCCCTCAGCATATTTTACTGGCCCACCTAGATGCACATAGGGTGTGCACCAGACTGACGCACCAGTCTGGCGCACCAAACAGGCGCAGAGGCCTGTTTTCAGTAGCACACAGCATGTTTTTCATATGTTTCGCTTGCTTTCTCGACCCGTTTCGCTTCTGGATTTTCCTCTGGTTTTCTTCCTTGATGCATTAGGAGGGCACAGATTTGTTTTCAGTAGTTTTCTTGCATTTTAGATTGCATTTAGGCATGTGGAAAGCAAGGACGATAAATCGCTCAAGATATTAGATCTTTGATCTTATTATGCAATATTATTGCATCAACTCTTGACCCGGCAGATGAGTGATATTTCTGAGCATTAGGACACACCCCTACACATCATGCACCTACACTTTAGACACCACACGCATTTGCATGGCATGTCATATCGCCCTCG
Organism: Posidonia australis; assembly: GCA_024699735.1. Lineage (NCBI taxonomy): Eukaryota > Viridiplantae > Streptophyta > Magnoliopsida > Alismatales > Posidoniaceae > Posidonia > Posidonia australis. Next base: position 10,022 of record JAMKQA010015169.1, read on the forward strand.
GGCGTACAGCAAAAGGCTGCAAAGCCGACATTTCATGAGTGAAAGAGAAATCAATAGAAGACCGATTTATCGAGCGTACGAGGGTGCCTAACACCTTCCTCGTACATAACAGGGATCCTTACCCACATTTCTGGTTTACGCAGACCCATTTTTTATTTCTCTGCATGATTTTTCATGTGTTATATGGTTTTCCTTGTCTTCCATTTTTAATAGACTAGGTGGCAACTCCTGCATTTTTTGCATTTTTTCTTCTTTTCTTTTTACCGTGGCTTTGCCGCTTTTGGCACATAATATTATTTATTTGTGGCCACCCCCGACGACATGGTTACAGCACAAAAGAAATAAGGAGACAGAAGTTGAAGATAGAAGCCAACCCTAAGACAGAGAGGCAAGTAGGCCAACTCTACCCCTACCACTTACCTTGAGGAGGAGTCGAAGCAAGCATCCCAAAAATCCAAGCGACCAAAGGGACTAGCCACCCCTTGCATACAATTCTAGCATCCCCCTCTGAATCTGGATGCCCATTACCCCCAAGCAAGGGTTAAAGTGAGTCTACAAGCCTAAGAGGGAGAAAAGAAATAAGGCAAAAGCCAAAATAGTAGGTCTAAGTCCCCAAGAGTTTGGCACGGAGCCTAACCCACTGAATCGTCCATCCCAGAGAGCCACCAACAGCCTAGAGGTCCGGGTAGTATCTTGTGAATCGAGGTCTTCTCCTTTTTTCTTAGCAGGCATCATTAGCATTCCAAATCCTGAAGGATGATACAACAAAATACTATCATTCTTGCATACGTTATCGCTTGTCCACTTTGCAAAGTCTCGCTGGTCCCAAACCAGGGGCATGTCAGCTGCTCCTTGGCCAAAGACCTGGCTAAGGATACCGTACACTAGGGGCATGTTAGCTGCCTTTGTGGTGATAGCCTTCCTCGTCAACAAGGGGCTTGTCAGTTGTCCTGTTGGTTGACCCTTCTTGGGACAGTATCTTAGTCTAGAACATATTGTCTACTCCATAACTCGAGCGTAGAAACGGGGACAACAACCGCCATAAGGCTCTGAGATCGGAGCAAAGTTAGAATATCAATATTCTCCTAATCAGTAGGCGAGAACACAGCCTATAAGCCGATGCTGCAGTCAAGCTCCTACAAAGTCAGTCAGTGACACCATAGTGAACCTAGGGAAGTATCAGAAATCATGCACCAAGTCCGCTTTATTCGAGGAAGAAACAATGCCCTCATGAAGCCCTTATCCAGCCGAGTGCTACATATCAGTACAAAATCAGAGCAATAGTTTATCTGGATCGACCATCATCGTCCTACAGCATCAATAGCATCAAGCAAGCAAGCAAGGCAATTGTAGTTTAGGGTTCAGGGTGCGCCCACAAGCAAGTGTTACCTCGCAGACCATCATTGGCTAAACCAACTATCCAGGCCCCCAGCTTTCTTTTGTTCCTTTCTTTTAGCAACATCTTTAGCATTCTGATACCAAGGGCATGTCAGCTGCCTTTTGGTATTATCCTCTTGGTACCATGGGCATGTCAGCTGCCTTTTGGTATTATTCTCTTGATATTAATATCTCGTCAGCTGCCCTCTTTGGGTATCCTACCTTTTAAACTGTCACCGACTGCTTCTCGGTTGAATAGTTCGTTTATCCTCTTTCTGAAGCGTCACCAACTGCTTCTCGGTTGACTAGTTCGTTTATCCTACTTTTCGAACCATCACCGACTATTTCTTGGTTGGCTAGTTCGTTTATTCCTTCCCTCGTGACTCCTCTAGTTCGGAGGAGATTCGAGTCGTTGTTTTCTTGTATCCTATGAACAACCCTTATCCTTTACTCATAACTCCTTTAATCTGGAGGAGATCCGAGTTGTTGGTTCCTTGTATCCTAGGACCAACCCTTTATCCCTTTTCTCGTGACTCCTCTGATCAGGAGGAGATCCGAGTAGTTGGATCCTTCTAACCTAGGACCAACCTTTGTCCCTTTTCTCGAGACTCCTCTGATCCCAGTGGAGATCCAAGTCGCTGCTTCCTTGTATCCTAGGAACAACCTTTATCCCTTTCCTCGTGACTCCTTTAAGTTCGGAGGAGATCCGAGACGCTGGTTCCTTGTATCCTTGGAACAACCTTTATCCCCTTCCTTGAGACTCCTCTGATCCAGAGGAGATCCAAGTCGCTGTTTCCTTATATCCTAGCAACAACCTTTATCCCCTTCCTCGAGACTCCCTTGATCTAAAGGAGATTCGAGTCGCTGTTTCCTTGAATCCTAGGAACAACCTTTATCCTTATCCTAAAGACTCCTATGATCCGAAGGAAATCTGAATCGCTGCTTCCTTGTATCCTAGGAATAGCCTTTATCTCCTTTCTCTAGACTCCTCTGATCTAGAAGAGATCCGAGTCACTGTTTCCTTGTATCCTAGGAACAACCTTTATCCCCTTCCTCGAGACTCCTCTGATCTGGAGGAGATCCGAGTCGCTGTTACCTTGTATCTTAGGAACAACCTTTATCCCTTTCCTCGAGACTCCTCCGATCCCAATAGAGATTTGAGTCGTTGTTTTCTTGTATCCTAGGAACAACCTTTATCCCTCTCCTCGAGACTCCTCTAAGTCCGGAGGAGATCCGAGTCGCTGGCTCCTTGTATCCTAGAACCAGCATTTACCCTTTTCTCGAGACTCCTCTAGGTCTGAGGGAGATCCAAGTCGCTGGCTCCTTGTATCCTAGGACCAGCATTTATCCTTTTCTCGAGACTGCTCAAAGTCAGGAGGAGATCTGAGTCGCTGGCTCCTTGTATCCTAGGACCGGCATTTATCCTTTCTCGAGACCCCTCTAAGTCCGGAGGAGATCCGAGTCGCTGGCTTCTTGTATCTTAGGACCAGTATTTATCCTTTTCTCGAGACTCCTCTAAGTCCGAAGGAGATCCGAGTCGTTGGCTCCTTGTAACCTAGGACCAACATTTATCCTTTTCTCGAGACTCCTCTAAGTCCGGAGGAGATCCGAGTCGCTAGCTCCTTGTATCTAGGACTAGCATTTATCCTTTTCTCGAGACTCCTCTACGTCCGAAGGAGATCCAAGTCGCTGGCTTCTTGTATCTAGAACCAACATTTGTCCTTTTCTTGAGACTCCTCTAAGTCTGGAGGAGATTCGAGTCGCTGACTCCTTGTATCCTAGGACTAAAATTTATCATTTTCTTGAGACTCCTCTAAGTCCAAAGGAGATCTGAGTCGCTGTTTCCTTGTATCTTAAGAACGACCTTTACCCTTTCCTCTCGCGACTTCTTTAAGTCCAGAGGAGATCCGAGTCACTGGTTCCTTGAGTCCTAAAGCCAGCCCTTTGTCCTTTCTCTCGTGGCTCCTCTAAGACCAGAGGAGGTTCGAGCTGTTGGTTTCTTGTATCCGAGGTCTGACTCCTTTTCCCTTGGCTGATAGCCCTAACTATCCGACGATGAGTCTGTCAACTCATCATAGGATTGATAACCCTAACTATTCGACGACGAGTCCATCAACCCGCCACCAGGCAGGTAACCTTCTGCACTCAGGCAGTGAGCATGTTAGCTTTATTTAGTAGTCTCCTTTGCACAGTTTTAGGATGGCTACTGACATATGACTTAGCATTTGACAGAAATTATGACTTTTCTATCTGCATTGGATTGTATGAAATATTGTGTGCATGGAACAAAGTGATTTGTCATTCTAAATACTCTTTTAATAATGTTCTATAGACTTGAATCAAGAAAGGCCGCAACTCCCCTATTAATCATGGGCTTCCCTACGATGGTCGTACTAGTGAGTTGCTCAGAGGTCCTCTGGGCGTGGATTGGAAAGTTGACAAGTGATGATCGTGACAAGCTACAGACTTGGGGAATCTCCTCAAAATTCTGAGACATTACAAATGTGGAGGTCTCCCGTTACTTCGTGTGTGCAACCACATTCAAAGTTCTGGAAACCTGGGAACCACACATTCCACTTCAGAAGAATTGAGTTGACCCTTACTTTGGAAGAGGTCAGGTAGGTGTGCAACCACATTCAAAGCTCTAGAAACCTGCGAACCACACATTCCGCTTCGGAAGAATTGAGTTGACCTTTACTTTGGAAGAGGTTCGGTAGGTGTGTTGCCTACCAAAGTTCCTAGGGTTCACTGTATTTATGCAGTGAGATGGATATTCCTCTGTGCTGAGTGAGTTGACTAGCCTGTCGATCGGTGATTGTGGTCATCAACTGATCTGTACTGATGGGCAGTCACCTATGCTACAACTGATTTACTTTGACAAGATAGCTAAGATGCGCACCTCTGTAGGCGATGAGCTGTGGCTGAGAGGTTTCATTGTCCGCTTCTTAGGCGAGCTGGTGTTTAGCCATGGTCGGATAGCTGTGAACATTGAGGTTACCGAAATTGCTATGGCGGTGATAACCTATCGATAGACCTAGCCCCTATTATCCTAGCAGAGACTTATCGAGCCCTCGACCGATCACTGCGACGGTGCCGACATTTCTATAGTTGTGGAGCATTTGTGTAGGTGTGGTTGGCCGCTCATCTGGGTGCAAAGGTCATACACCCTCAATGGTCAACCTTCAAGTCTTATTGCCAAAGTGGTCATGCTCGCACCCTCACATCAATTCACAAGGAGTATGAGCGACTAGAGAGGTTGACAGAAGACAAGGTAACTTGGGGCATCATTCCTTCGACAACTCACAACTTTGAAGCTTTCTTCAATGATGCTGACATGAAGCTTATAATCCTGTCGGAGTTGACTGGTGGTGTCGAATATCATCCAATCTGAGTGATGCAGTAGTTTGATTACCGACAAGACTCCTTTGCTCAAGGACCGATGCCAACTCGATTCCAAGGGTATCCCCTAAGCTCTTACGTGGCAACAAAGGAACTGTCACGCCTACTTACCGGCTCCATCCGATCGAACGACCTTATAGTCACAGAAGGCAAGGGTTGTTCAGCTGACTACGAAGCTGAAGTGGAAGAAACCTGGCGAATTTGTGGAGCAGTTCCAAGTCCTATACTATTTCCAAAATCAAGAGGCTCTAAGAGGCCAAGGGATGACCTAGACTGTTGAAACTTGTTTTATGCTACTTGTTCACTACATATTGGAAAATAAGTGTAATCACATCATTATATTTGACTGCTATAATAAATTCATTAGGACACATTTGCCAGCTTGTTTGGATGACTGTGATTGACAGGGAATTGCTATTGTTGTAACATGTGCCCAATTGTTTCAAACTACTGCCCTTTTTCTGCCTGCCGACTTGGCACTAGGGTCCACCCAGCTAACTGTTAAGAATATCGATTTGTTGCCCTGACCTGGACAAACGAAGCCATCCTAGGTTTCTGTACTAGTTGGGGCGAAACTCAATCTGTCCTGTTGGGACTCGTTCAAGGTGAACAAGTACCATTTCTATCCTTTCCTAGACGAGGCGAGTTCTAGATGATTGCATCCTAGGTTCGCCCCAGATGGACGAATCTTGGTGCCACTCCTTTTCCTCGGGCCGATAGCCCTAACTGTATGGCAACGAGTTCGTCAACTCATTATTAAGCAGATAGTCCTAACTATCCAGAGATGAGTTTGTCAACTCATCATCGAGCTGATAGCCCTAACTATCTGATGACGAGTCCGTCAACTCATTATCGGGCTGATAGCTCAAACTATCTGGCAATGAGTCCGTCAACTCACCATCGGGCTGATAGCCCTAACTATCCGGTGATGAGTCCGTCAACTCACCATCGGGTTGATAACCCTAACTATCCGGCAACGAGTCCGTCAACTCATCATGGGGTTGATAACCCAAAATATCCAGTCAATAGGTTCGTCAACTTATCGTACTTTGACCTTTAATTTACAAGCTTGGTAGTCTTACCTAATGCCTTTTTCCTTGGGCTGATACCCCAAACTATCAAGTTGGTAGTCCGATGACGAGTTCATCAACTTATCCTTCACGCTCCCTTCTAAGAGCTGAGTTACCCACTCGTCATCAGCACCGCCTCATGCATCACCTAGCATCAGGGTCATCCGTTGCATCAGCATCATGCATTGGCCACAAGTCATGACTTTTCGGTGCATCCGCCAAATAAATGGCTTACGGCCCCATAGCAAATGCTACTCTACAGCGAACTCAAGTAGGGTGTCTCGTCAACCTTGAGAATAAATAAAACATTTAAAATCCCATTAATCAAGCAAAAACCCAAATTCAAGTCCAAATTAAATAAAAAAACGCTTAAAATCCAATTAATCAAACAAAAATCGTAATTCAAGTCCAAATTAAATAAAATCCAATTAATCAAACAAAAACCCTAATTCAAGTCCAAATTAAATAAAATCCACTTAAAATCCAATTAATCAAACAAAAACCCTAATTCAAGTCCAAATTAAATAAAATCAACTTAAAATCCAATTAATCAAACAAAAACCCTAATTCAAGTCCAAATTAAATAAAATCCATTTAAAATCCAATTAATCAAACAAAAACCCCAATTCAAGTCCAAATTAAATAAAACCCACTTAAAATCCAATTAATCAAACAAAAACCCTAATTCAAGTCAAAATTAAGTAAAATCCACTTAAAACCCAATTAATTAAGTGAAAACCCTAATTAAAGTCAAAATCCATTTAAATCATTTAAAACCCTAATTAATTGAACCAAAAACCCTAATTAAAATCCAAAAACCCTAAATTAAAATTCAAAACCCTAAATTAAATCCAAAACCTTAATTAAAACACAAAAACCCTAAATTAAATCCAAAAACCCTAAATTAAAATTCAAAACCCTAATTAAACCATAAGCCATAATTAAAATCCAAAATCCTAACTAAACTCAAAACCATAATTAATTAAATTCGAAACCCTAATTAAAACACAAAAATCTTAAATTAAATCCAAAACCCTAAATTCAAATTCAAAACCCTAATTAAACCATAAACCCTAATTAAAACATAAAAACCCTAATTAAACTCAAAACAGTAATTAATTAAATTCAATACCAATTAATTATACCCTAAATCCCAAAATTAAAAATCAAATTAAATCACAAAACCCAATTAAAAAAAACTAAAAGCAAAACCCTAAAATCCATAAAAATTCCAAAACAAAAATAAAACAAAAACCTAAATTAATTAAAACCTAATTTAAAACCAATTAATTAAACCCTAATCATGAATTTAATTAAAATCATAAAACATGAATAAAAGCCTAAACCTAAAACCCAAAATCCATTTAAAAACCTTAAAAACAAAACCCTAAAACAAAATAAACAAAAAAAAAAACCAAACCCTAAGCCCATCGCAAGCCCAATAAGCCCAATACACTCATAACCTAGAAAACCTTATAAGGTCCAAAAAATAATTCCAATGGGCCACCGCTGGCGACCCCGAGTTTTTTGGCGACAACTCTAGTGACCTCCCAAAGAATCCGGAGCGTATCTCAGAGCCCCGAGATCTTCGGTCAATCTCCTTCAACCCATGCCTGATCCAACAGCGCTCATTCGTTGGAGGGAGGAGGATCGAGGGCTCTGGAAAGCCTCGCCGGAGTTTAAGTCCCCTGCCACCGACTAACCAAAGGCATCTGGATCCATCGACTTTGATCCGCTTCCAGCCCTCTCCAAGCGAGTACTGAGTCCACCTTAGATCCCCAGCGATCCCCACATCCAGAAACCTCCTCCTCGAGCCCCTTTCCGCAATTAGAAGCCCTTAGCCAGAGCGACGTCAGAGGAGCCTTGTCATGGAGAGCCACCGGGAAGGACATCAAGCCCCATCAGGTATTCTTCTTCCCTCTTTTTTTTTCAATTCAGAACATCCCCCGTTCGGTCTAGAGTGTTTCCCAGGTGTTTGGGTTGCAATTCGCCGGAATAATCACCCCTGTCTGTCGACGCTATCGCCTCCGGTGGTGGGTTCACCACCATCAGGCCTTTTAGGTCCTAGCAAAGCCCCCGAGCCTTTCCTTCTCTCTTCACCTATTCCTCCTCCTCCTCCCAGAGATCTTATCACTCAAGGGAGGGCCCTCGAACACCTGAAGACGTCGCCGCTGCTCCGCCGTCGACCGCGTCCGCCGTGGAAGCAACTGGAGTGCTCTCGGTACCCCTGCCGCTCACGACCACCTCCAAAAGGCCTGCCTCCTTGCCAATGGCCTCTTCATCTTGTCACACTACCCCCGCAGCTGTCGGAGGGGAGCCCTCACCACTGCAACTTCCACCACCAGTGCCGTAGGTGGGAGGGACACCCTAGGCGATCCTTGCCCTCGTCGACACCTCCAAGGGTCTCCCCGTGGTCCTCTAATACTCCCCCGATCTTCACCTACGCCTTGCCGTCATCGGAGCACCACAGCCGCCGCGCCGTCGTCTTCCCCGTCACCGACAAGACACATCGTCGAAGCGCGAGGTGGGGGAAGCAACTCAGACTGCTTCGGTCCCTCCCAACGCTTCAGAGGCACTTGTCGTGACTCCCTTCAGCCTCCCGAGTCATCGCCGGAGCCAGCCAGTTGCCGCACTGCCATAGAATCGTCGCCGAAGGTCTCGCCGAAAAGGAAGCGCCGACGATCCTTCGGTGATCTTCGAAGAGGAGCATTTTGGGCCCAGGCCCCTTAGTTTTAGGTTGTTATCATTAGGTCCTTATATTATTACATTTAAGTCCTTTTCATTACATTTAGGTCCTACTTTTTATATGTTAGCCCTTGTAGTTTTAAAATACTTTCAGTTCTTTTATTTACTTTGTGAGATTTGCATCTAATCCTCTGCATATTTTAGTTTTTCCATCTTTATTATATTCATGCATCTTTTATTATATTTAGGTCCTTGAGATTAGGTTTTCCTTGCACTTAGGTCCTAAACATTTGCATTTGGTCCTTGGAACTTTTTAAAATGAGTTTTTCTGTGCAATATGTATTTTGAACCCTAAAAGATTTAAAAATACATTGACCATCATTAAAATTGAATTTTCATTACATTTAAGTCCTGATTTTTTGCATTAAACCCCTAGAACTTTAAAAAATGAGTTTTCTTTGTGAATTTTACATCCTGAACCCTAATAAACCTTATAATTACACTAACCAACATAAAAGCCCAATTTTTATCACAATCAAGTCCAAAACGTTTGCATATAAATCCCTGGATTCACATCAAACAATTCCTTAGTACATATAATTTGCATATAGACCATTAGGTTAACTTTAAATCTATCATTTAGGGTTTTAAATGTTTTCTTGCATATTCTAGATATTTTTCACTCATTGCATTTCACATTTTGCATTTAATCATACATTCTATTTAAAAATCATGTTTTCACTATGAGTTGATCTTTAGTCTCACATTTTAATCACATTTGCACTTATGAACTTGAGTTTTTAGGAAATTACCCAAGTGCAATTTTCACATCTCAGTGCCACATTGACATTTGATCCATTATCTGCATGTTAGAATAGAAGTCATGAATATATTTTTCATTCAGATTCTTACTCTTTTTGTGAATTTTGCATCTTGGTCCTTGTGCTTGTCCATTATTGTGTTTACATCATTTTGTTGTTCTTCTCCTCTATGTTTTCTTGCAAATACACTCTATGGACACTCTGCACTCATTTTGACATATTTCAGACTATGCATCATCCCCATACATGCATTTGTCACATTTGGCCATCAAAATGATCAAATTGCCCTGGCCATCAATTCATGCACACGTATGTTAATTTTTGCACTCAGTCTTGCATAATCTTGGTCCAAGTTATCCCTTAGTTTTTTTTTACACATTTAGGCACTTATCCACCCATTTCATATAATTTTCATCTCATTTCCGCGTTAGTCCCTCCTTTTCAATGAGTTTGCATCTCATGTGTTTCTTTCTTGGATTTTTCTTCACTTTGTTTTTGGAGTCCCTCGCCCTACATTCGATTTGATTCACTTTAATTTTACACTTTAGTCTTATTGATTTGATTTGGATTTCATCGCCCGAGGGCGTACACTAACTGACTGAAATGCCCACATTGGCCTATTTGCTGATTATTTCTCCCTGTTGATTTTCACAACTTTTTCCACGATTCCGAGGACTTGGGTTGACCCTACTTTTACCTTTTTGATATCAGTATAGTTTTCCGAGGCGTTCCTTCCAAAAATATTGTCATTTTATGTGAACATCTTCACATGTCCAAATTTGCCCATTTTACGTGGACTTCTTCTCAATTTTTTCCATCTTGATTTCCACACTGTTTTTCCATGATTCCGATGGCCTAAGTTGTTTGCATTGATGATTTTCTTGAGGCCTGTATGATTTTCCAAGCCTTTCTTGCCAAAACCTTTCTCATTTCATGTGATTTTTTTTGTCATGCCATATTTTGTGATTTCATCATTTCATGTGGATTTCTTCGCAGTTTTCGCATACCATCTTGCACATCCATCCAATTTTGTCATGGCATTCATGTTAGCATGTTTAAAGAACGATCTAGGCTTAACAAACATTCCTCTAGACTTTAGCAAGCGATTTAGACTAGAAAGACCGATTTTCTCGAGCGTACGAGGGTGTCTAACACCTTCCTCGTGCGTAATATGAATCCTTACCCATCCTCTGGTAGCAAGCATCTGACCTTCACATTTACATCTCATGCATTCGATCTTTTGTGACTTTCCTCGTCTTTCTCTTAAAATACTAGGTGGTGACTCCTTTCCTTTTTGTTTTATCCTATCTTGCACCTTCGCCATCTTGGTATGGCTGTGATCTCCACCCTTTGGCGCAACTCCGCACTAGACCCCCGGGTTGGCATGATCACAGAAGGAAATACTGCAAAGCACGAGATTGCTGCTAGGCAACATCCTGTCATTAACCTAGTGAACCGAAAACCCACATCACAACTGCAAAGACAATTTGACAAGTGGCGATCACAAGAGTCATCAACGTGAATGAACATGATGTTGACTCTCCATCAACCCCCCCTCCAAAAATCCATCAACAACATGAAAGAGGCAAACTAGATCTTGCCCATGCGGCATGAGAATCCAGGGCAAGCAGGACTCCGTCCAGGCAGAGCGAAGACATGTGAGAGAGGCAAAACTGGAAGTAGGTTGGATTTGTTACCTGATCAAATGTAGAAGTACTTTGAATGTTGGTGTGCCGTGGTATTCCGTGATTCTGCCATATGCTAGGGTTAGGCTGTTGTCTTCCATGATTCTATATCTAGCTAAGACTCTACTGCTTCATACTGTGTGTTTGAATTCATGATCTTGTAGGAGTACATGTTCGCTTTGTGGGCATTCAGGGATTTTTTACGAAAGATGGGGCATTAATGCAATTTTCCAGACTGGGAGCATTGGTAGCAGTTTTAACTGATTCTAGGAGAATCGAAAGTTACTAAGATCAAACCCTAAGCTTGGAGGGTGTCCTAGCGTCGTGTTGGGGGATTCTGCTATTGCATTAAATGGTGAGGTTATTTCTATAGTTTACCCATGTTGTCATTTTCTGATTGTTCTAATGATTTCACAATCAGATTGGGTGTTTTTTGCTGTTAATAGTTGAGATAGATATATTTCGTCGGCGTTAATGCCAGTAAGAAATACAGAAGTCCATAGGCAAGGCCACCAAAAAATATTACAGCATCAAGGCTCATAGGCCACCAAAAATGGGTTACAAAAGTATAAAGTCCACAAAGAAAGCCACAAGAGCAGCACAACTGCTCAATCCATTGGAGTCACCTGGGCAGCCTCTTCAGGTGATGCATTGGAGAGGCAAGGGAGGGTGGTGCCGCAAGCTGAGGGGCCAAAGCAGCAACGAAATGCTGCATATCCTCTTTCGCAAAACCTGAAACCAAAGTATTAACCCAAAATGACATCAAGAATAAGATATCAGAGATGACTTCCTCAGCAGATTTGAATTTCCCACGAAATATTCTGTTATTTCTCTCCCTCCACATCAACATCCAATCAGATTGGGTGTTGAAAGAGCATTTCTGCACTTCTGAGAGATAATCTGAAGTCTTGTTGAATGTTTGGGGGCAACTTTTAATGTCTCGCAAAAAGTTAAGGGCATATATGTAGTTTAGAAAGTTATAGGGCACTTCTACAATTTTACCATACTAAGTTTTCTAACAAAATCCTCGGGCTCAAAGGATTCTGTGGCTAATATCTACCTGACTGCGAAGTCATGCCGTAGAATTACACACGAATGTGTTTCTGCAAATGCCTCAAACGCAATTTTGCCAAGTGTTGCCACTTTGTGCCATTCTACAAGTTATCCTGGGAAGCTTGTGACCCGACCATGCTGTTGGGAGATTCCCTGGTGTCCCGAAAGATCAATGCTACTCTTCTGTCTTTTTGACTTTCTACATATAGTAGGGTTCTATATGCAATAGTGATGGAGTATTCTATAATAAAACCACTGTAGGTAACTTCCAAATGATATTATCAAGTATAGGGGTTTTATAACAATTCTACTTGTTTGAGGGGCATTGATTCAATGATGCGAATGTCAGGGGCCAAACTGCAACTTTGTTGGGTAATTTGCACTTTAAGCCCTAGAAAACAACTATTCCCATTATGTTGGAGAAGAATTTTAAAAAACCTGATGAGCCCCACCAATAATTGTTTCAACTATTCCGTCACCCTCTTTGATTTTAATCTACATGCATCAACTTATTTTCATTTTCCCATTTCAATATTCATTTAGGCTTTTAACAGACCTTCCTGTGTGCTTTCTTCCTTCTTCTCCTCCTCACATTCTCTTCAATCTCCCGTGCCCTATCTCCCATCTCCGGTGGCGGTGGCGGCCTCGTTGGCGGTGACGAGCAGTGACAAGGAGAGACAGAAGGAGCACACTGAACCCTTTGCGGACGGCACGCTCGGACTCCGGTTGACGGTGAGGGACGGCTGTTGGGAGGATCATCACCGACGGCTGCACTGTGTTTGGTAATGGTGAGTCGCTCCCTCCTCTCCTACTCTCCTGCATTTTTGTGGTATGCTTGTTGTTGTTTCTCTCTCTTTTTTTGTACGGGTTGGCTCACTGGGGAGGAGTTCAGACCGACAGTTGTTGATGGGTTGATGTTCCTGGCCATCGTCGGGCCTATGGGTGATGTCGGGTTTTCATGGTTTAACATAGACCCGTGCTTAATGGGAGGTTAGGTTTCGTCCTCCGGTAGTGCCGAGGGTGGTCAGCTATGGGACGAGCGGTGCTGGCTCTGAGCAGGGATGCTTGGTCGACGACGAGGCAAAGATTGGCCGGTCTCGACCACGGGCTTGAAGTAGTTTGAGGTATAGGGGCATGCCTGGCCTGTGGCTAGGAGTGGCTATGAATGGTGCTGTTTACAGGGCTCGACTGCCCTGGGGCTAGGTTTGGTGAGCAATGTTGGGTTACAAGTAGAGGGTGATAGTGATGGATAGTGGGATTGGAGTGTTGATGATGAAACGATTCTGATTTTGGTAGTGGAAACTGTAGGGCTTATTGCGGAATAGGCTAAGGACCTGGAGAAGGGCGTGGATGGACATCCCCAACCATCAACGTCCCGCCAACTTCACCATGTTAGATCCGAAGTGCAAAAAACAGTCTGATGTACCTTGAATATCTGCCATCATGTTTTACAATGCCTGTTGCATTCAATTGCATTCTGCCAGATCATATATTGTGTCTAAAAGTTTGTATATGGTTGTGTACTGTTTGCACTTTTCAGCGAATGCGTCATTCAGAGATTCTGTTTGTGCCTTTATTATTCTACCATGATGTTTTAGCTTCACTGTATGTGCCTGTGACTGAATTTTTCAGCAACTCTTGCCTTTAAGCTTGCATGCTGAGTAAATGCCGTTTGTATATTCGGATTTTGTGATTTTTGGATACTATTGTTGTGTCATGCTGGTTTCATGCATGTTGTTCATAGAATGTTTCTGATTTACTACTTGGCTCTGAGTTCACTGGCACGAGCTCCCAAGCGAGTGGGGGGGCCTCTACCTCACAATCTTGGAGCAGGGGCACTGGCCAGTGTTTCTGGTTCGTGAGTGTCCTTATGGATATGTTGATGCTTGTAACGAACTTTAAGTTGCTATTACTAAACTTAACTATAAATTTTCATTTAATTATTTGTTTTATCTTTATTATTAATCAATAATTACACTAATAATGTAGTTAAGACTATGTACTCTCAATAGTAAAATAAAACCACTAAACAAAAAAAAAAAACTACACTAAACAACAAAAATAAAACTACACTAACACTCACCTAGATTCCTGATGTATGGCGGCGTGACTGTGACACTTGAACCTGATTATCTATTTTAATTGTAAACCATGTAATTAATCGTTATATCGTATAAATGATTTATTAATGGGTAATCCATTGTTTCTTGTGTGTGTGAGGGTTTGGTTAGCTTTCTGTATACCTATTTATGATTTGGGACCAATGTGAAGTCTAGTTTGAGGATGCACAGTTACCTCAGTTTGCGTGTCCGTCCTTTTCTCTTTTCTTACATTCCTTTTTCTCTCTTCTCCCTCACAAGCTCTCCCCATCTTTGTCTCCGTTTTCTTCTCTTGAATCCGTGCCACCACAGACGGCAACCTGTATCTCCCTGTCCCCTTCAACTTGATGGGAGGGGGCGCGACGTGGAAGGAGGAGGAGATAAAACGGGGAAGGGAAATGGAGGAAGGGCGGCCGCGAGAGAAAGAGGAAGAGTGGGAAATGGTGCGCGAGCTGGAGGAGTGCGTTTGTTTGTGTGGTTTGCCAGTGGAAGAGCTTCGCCAGGGCGCGGAGAGAGTTGCCAAAGTGCGAGGAGGTCGCCAGAGTGCCACCTAAAGGTGCACGACCCCTCTGTCTCCTCTGTTCTTTTCTTATAGTGTGATATGTTAAATGCATGAAAAATGAGAATAAATGCATGTGAAATGGTAGGAAAATAGTAGAATGAATGAGAATGTGATAAATAACATGAATATGTAGATATCATGCAGTTAGGATGAAATTTGGTGGATTTATGCGAGTTTTAGGGTTGTATGCTGTAGTGTTTTGTAACGAGTTTCACCCCTTTTTGATTTTCGTATAGCTTTGCATGATGAATGGATTCATGAATGGTTTGAGGAGTTTTGAAGTAGACTCAAGGGTCTACATCTCGTGATTTATCCATGATTTATGATGCATATTTAAGGGGTCTGTTGAAGGCTCCCATTTCTAGCAACGATGGGTTCGTAAACAGGGGTGGTGTTCTAGACACGAGTGATTTGGTATACCAAATTCTTGTCAGATTATGCCAGAATACCTGGCTTCGGTAGACCGAAATCACTTAATCGACCGAAACAGGGAGTTTCGGTATATCGAAAACGTTTGGTATATTGAACCAGGGATTTTCGGTATACCGAACTTGGTTTTCGATCTACTGATTTTGTCGTGGCCCTGATATATTAATGTGAATAGAAAAATGGAGATTTAATGGTTTTTAACAGATATTGAGCATGTGCTTAGGGTGTCTTTCCCATGTCAATGTCATGAAAGAATGTGGAACCCAATTAAGTAAATTTGAAAATAATTTGGATTTGGAACCTTAAAAATGAATAAAAATGAAAATGTGTAGTTTTATGTAATTTTGGGCATGAGACCCAAATTATGATTTTAAAGTGTGGTTTTTCATGAATTGAGTTGGGACCCCAGAAGAGGGTCATGTGTTGCATGCAAAAGATTCTTGCAACAATAAGAATAAAATAGAAATGATTTTGAAAGGAAAATTTAAGAGTTTTGAAAATGAACACTAATAATGTATTGTGGAATTACGAGGGTTGGTGTCGACAAATTGATAAGATATCAATTATCAGATACGACTGTGATTGCCAAGCTTGCGACGGTGTAGGCTGGATTTAGGAATATAAGACCTAGGTTTCCGGGTCACCGACGGTGTAGGCTGAGCCTGAGTTATTGAACCTAGTTGCTCAGGTCACCGATGGGACGTCAGATAAAGACGTATCCCTGTGCATATATGAAAAGAAATTGAGGCCTGTTGGCCAGAGTGGTGTCCTTATACACGGGGAACTTCATTGCGATAGTGTAGGGAGGTAGGGTAATTGGTGTCCTCACCTACTACTTGTATGCTTGGTTACCCCTAATCAAGGTAACATCAATAAAGAAAAGTGCAAATGAATAAGAAATTGTGTGGTTTTGTGAAAAAAAAAGAAATGTGGTTTGGCTAGGATGGAACTTATGAATGGTCCTAAAATCCTAGATTCAAATAAGAATTATGTTTTAACCAGTTATCAGTTAGTATTTGTGATTTTGGTTTTGAGTCCTGTGAGGCATTGTGTTTTGAGGCTGGACTTAGTTGAGAAAGTGGTTTTCTTGAGATATAAGTTTTGAAAATGGTTTTGGTTTTGGGATGAAATCCCAAGTGTTGAAAAGAAAGATGAGTTTTGAGAAAGACTATGATTTTGGAAACAAATTCCAAATGTTTTAAAAAGAAACGAAAAATGAGTTTTGAGAAAAGCATAGTCTTGGGAATAGATTTCCATGTGATTTCAAAGGAAAAAGGGAATGATGTTTTAAAATTCATTTTCAAAAGAAAACCAAGTTTTTTTATAAATTAAAAGTTGTGTTTTTAGTAATTTTTGCCAGATTTCGTTGTATGTGTGTTTGGGGTGCGTACTGGGTGACTTAGATGTCACTCACGCGTGCTTTGGTTGGTTTTCAGGAATCGGTCGGGTGTAGTCGAGTTTCGATGCTTGAATAGGAGCTTCTAGCCGCATATCGTTTCCTAAAAATGAGCCTTTGTTACAACTATTTAATTATTGTTGTAATTAGTGTAATTTTACTTATGATACTGTGATCTTGGTAACGTGCTGGGAATCAGGGCGTTACAGTGACTCCTATATACACTAGTAACGAACAACTACTATCCTTTACCTACCAAAACATACAAAACAAAGCACACGTGAGTGACCACTCAACGGTCACCCAACATGCACCCTATCTATAACTCGGCAACTTATACCGAGGGCAACCAAGCACAAGCATTACATCTGGATGCCGCCAAACAAAAAGGGCAATCTATCGATGCCCAACACACAAGCATGGGCATCTCTCTCGGATGTCGCAATACCAAACCAAGCAGTCTACCACTACCCGACAGGCCACAAAATCACAAAACCATACCTTTAAAACTATTATTTTCTTTTCCTTTTCAAAACCATGTGTATGCTCTTTCAAAATCTTTTATGCACGCTTGAGATGACCACTCTTGCCAAGTCAAGCCCAAAAACTACAACTACAGAGTCTCTACTTTGCACTACATGGTCTCTCCAGACCCAAGTAAAACACCAAGTCACGAAGCCTCTGCTACCAAACAACGGAGCCACCGCTTCCAAAACAACAGTGCCGCTGCTCCCAAAACACTACACCTCAACAAGTGCCAAAGTCACTGCCTCTTATAGGCCTAGAGTTTGATTTCTTGAACCAAGATTCTGCACAAACACAAGCACAAATAGTGTGTTGAACAGCCCGACGCTAAGCGGACAACACTAGCTAGAAGCAGTCCACCGATGAGCAACAACTGCATCTGCACTACCATGGTGAAGCCATCTTGTGTAGGAGTGATCACCATCCTACGATTCTCTTGCCTGGAGAACCTTCAACAAAGCCTATCCCCAAGAAAGGCAGTCCTATCTCTCAGGGCACGCCTCCCACCCGCACTGACCACCATAGGGTATGCCTCCTCATGGCGCCCTCCACGCGGTGCTCAAGAAGAAGTCTCATACCACCACACCCGACAATACCCAAGCCTCAGTGCTCACAGCGATAGTAAAAGTGTCATACCTCCCCGTCATGTCACGAAACACCTCAACTCGCGGGCCACAACCCTAGCCTCGAGACAACAGTTGAAGAGTGTCATTGTGACATCTAGGCCTGATTATCCATTTTTATTTGTAAATCATGTAATTAATTGTAATATTGCTTAAATGGTTTATTATTGGATAATCTGTTGTTTCTTAATTGTGTGAGCTTGTGGTTGGTCTTCTGTGCACCTATTTGTGATTTGGGACCAATGTGGAGTTCGGTTTGAGGGTGCATAGTCGCATCGATTTGCGTGCCTGTCATTTCATCCTTACTTTTCCTTCTTTTTCTCCTTCCTTTTCCTTCCTCTCACGAGCCCGCACACTATTTTTCCCCATCTCCTTCCCTTCCCTGACCCGTGCCACCAACGACACCAGTCCGTGCCTCGCCGTCTCCTCTGATGCGATGGACGGCCGGCGCGACGCAGGTGGAGAAAAGGATAAAGGGAGGGCGCGGCTTGCGATGAAAGGAACGGGTGACCGAGAGAAGAGAAGAGGAAGAGGAGTGGTGCATAACCGAGGAGGTGAGGTGAGCCCTGTGTGTTCCTCCAGCAAAAGAGGTTCGCCGGAGTGCAGGGAGAGTCGCTGGGTGGCTGAGCTAGGTACGCAACTCCTTTCCCTTCCTCCGTTTAGTTTTTACTAAGGATGGGTTAATTGCATGAAAAATAAGAGAAATGCATGTTAAATTGTAGAAAAATCATGAAATGAATGGGAATGTGATGTATAGCATGAGAATGTAGATATCATGCGGTTAGGATTGATGTTTGTGGGGAAAATGTGAATTTTAATGAATGTTAAATGGTTTTAATTGTGTGGTGGGTATATATGAATGATGTTTTCCCATGTAATGACATGGAGGCATGTGGAACCCCAAACAAATGGATTTGGATGTGGTTTTGAATTTTAGACCCTATAAATGAATGAAAAAGATGGTTTTATGTGGTTTTAGGCATGAGACCCAATTATGATTTTAAGCATGGTTTTCATGGCTTGAGTTGGGACCTCAGTGGAGGGAAGTGTTGCAAGGAAATAGAGTCCTCCAATGAAAAGAATCAAATGAAATGGAAAATGGTTTTGAAAGGAAATTCAAAGAGTTTTGAAATGGAACACTGATAATGTGGTTGCCGAGCTCATAGCGGTGTAGGCTGAGCTTGGGTTTTCATACCTAGTTGTTCGGGTCACCGAGTTCGTAGCGGTATAGGCTGAGCCTGGGCTTTTGAGCCTAGTTGTTCGGGTCACCGATAGTGTAGGCTAGGCCTAGGTCATTGGACCTAGTTGTTCAGGTCACCGAGACGTATCCTCGTGCACTTATGAAAATGAAATTGAGGCTGGTTGGCCTGGGCGGTGACATCGCACACAGGGAATTTTATCGTGGCAGTGCAGGAAGGTAGGGGAAGGATGTCCTCACCTACTGCTTGTGTGCCTGGTTACCCCTGATCATGGTAATAACATTAAAGAAAAGTGGAAATGAATAAAGAAAGAGAAATGTGATTTGGTCAGGATTAGACCGATGAAATGGTCCTAAAATCTTGAAAAGAAATGATGATGTTTTAACCAGTTGCTAGCTAGTGTTTATGATTTGGTTTTTAGCCCAATAGGGCATTGTGTTTTAGGCTGGATCTGGTTAGAAATGTGAATTTGAAAGTGTTTTTTGGGAAGAAATCCCAAATATTGAAAAGGGGAATGTTTTGTAAAATGAATTCCAAAGGTTTTTGAAAGAAATGTAAAGGAACGTTTTGAAAGAAAATGTGATTTTGGAATAAATTTCCAAAATGTTTTGAGAAAGGAAATTGTCATGGCTTTTGAAAAGAGTTCGGAATTGGGATTGAATTCCCAAGTGATTGTCTAATAAAAAGAAAGGATGATTTTTAAAAAAAGAAAACCAAGTTATGATAAGAAATGAGTTTTATGGTTTTACCAAGGTTTGGTGGTTTGTATGTTTTGGGACGCGTACTGGGTGACTTAGATGTCACTCACGCGTGCTATTTGGTTTTCAGGTGCAGACCGCGTGTAGTCGAGTTCCGGTGCAGGAGTTGGAGCTTCTAGCCGCACATTGTGATCCTAAAGGTGAGCCTTAGTTACAGTTATTTGATGTTTCTGTAATTAGTATAATTATGCTTGAACTATGTTTTGGTAGCGTGCCTGGGATCAGGGCGTTACAGTCATACCTTCATGACCCAACGAGCCTTAGTCTCAGGTATCTCGGCCTCCAACGCAAATAGAAAGCACCAAAAAACTCTTTCTAAAATCATTTTCAAATATGTACTTTCCTCTTTCCAAAACACACTTTTTGGAAAACCTTTTCAAAAACCATTTAATATCCTTTAAAACTCAAGAAATGCTGTGCCCAATAGCGGCACAGAAACCAAAGGTCGAGAAACTACAAACAAAGCACAACCTCGATAGCTCTCCTGTCAGGCCCAGGCAAAACACCTTGAGAGCGTCTGAGTTCACGAGCACCATGCTCAATTCACAACCACGATCCAAGAAAACACCAACAAAAACGTCCTCTAAGTGTCAAACTTATCCAGAAAACACCATAACAAAGCAAACACAACCAGAACTCCATGCTCTGGTGCCCAAGTAAGACACCTACTGGCTCGTGTCTCTTGGGAACATAGTCAAATCGACTTAAACACCTAGAACAGTGCCACTGAATACTCTATTCAATGCACCACACACAAAACCACACAAGCCCTCGACCTAAGGATGCTAACATTATCCCTAAAGTCCAGTCAAACCATCTAGGGGAAAGAACCTATTATTTCTAAATCATATCATCTTTTATTCTACCCATATCCCAGATGATCTCTTGCTAATTCATTTTAGGTAAATCCTACAATCATTCTAATGGTTATTCTAACTATTTATGCTATTATATTTATCTCCCCAAGATTAACATATATATATATATATATATATATATATATATATATATATATATATATATCAAAACATA
>JAMKQA010015170.1:0-17954 GCA_024699735.1 Posidonia australis
GTGCAGACCGCGTGCAGCCAGTTTCCGATGCAGGAATCGGAGTTTCTAGCCGCGCATCAAGATCCTAGAGGTGAGCCTTGGTTACAGTCTCTTTTTATTCTGTAATTAGTGTAATTAGGCTTGTGATGCTATTGTTTGGTAGCGTACCCGGTTCGGGGCGTTACATCTGGTGCAGGAGTTGGAGCTTCTAACCACGCATTGTGATCCTGAAGGTGAGCCTTAGTTACAGTTATATTTGTTCTGTAATTAGTGTAATTATGCTTGTGATACTGTGATTTGGTAGCGTGCCCGGGATCGGGGCGTTACACCCCACCAGGCACAAGGGATATATTTTGCATTAAGTTAACTAGTAAGTCTGCCTAAGATTGGAGTAATATATGATCACTCGAGAGTATCTTGGATTGATCAAAAATTTTATTGAAATCAGTCCTGTAAAGATCCATAGTTTGTTAAATTGATGCTTTCTTAAACCTTGCTACAAAGAATAGCTCTGGGAATTGTAATTTTAGTTTGACCCCATTTCACCACTTATTTTCCCAAAATAGTGTTTTAATACCACTATGAAGCTGGAAGGTGGTAAAGCAATTAAGAATATCAAAACAATTTTTCATGCTTTGCCAGAGAGAAAGCAATTATTAACAGAAGATTTTAATAAAGCACCAAGCCAAACTTTATCTAGATATCTCACTTTCACAAGTTCTTTCCATTTCATGTGGTAATTCTCAGAAAGCAACTGCCAAAGTAGCTTAGTTTTCAAAGCGAAATTAAAATTTCTTAATTTAATAATCCCTTAACCTTTTTGTTTCTTTGATCTGCACAATGTTGCCCATTTAATTAAATGTAAACCTTTATGATTAGATGCAAAGGAATTCCACAGAAATCTACTTCTAATCTTATCAATTTCCTTCTCCACTTTAATAGGCAAATGGAGAACTGATAGGTAATAAGTAGGTATGACAGATAGTACAGCATTTAACAATGTTAACCTACCTCTAATGGATAAATGTTTTGCCTTCCAAAGGGACAGCTTATGGGAGATCTTCTCTGATTCTGGGCTCCAGTCTCTATAAGTGGCCCTTTTATAGTGTAAAGGTAATCTAAGATACATAAGTGGTAAGCCAACAACTCCACAGCCCAAAATATTGTAAGAACTGGTAATTGAGTGCTGACTCACCCCTATTCTTGTGATTGAAGATTTATGGAAATTTATTTTTAATCTGGAACATGATTGAAAATAACATAAAATTCTTTTGATATTTATCATGTTCTCCTTGCTATCCGATAGAAACAAGAGAGTATCATGAGCATTTTGTATGTTGACCACCGAAGGCCCCTCATGTGAGAATTGTATACCAGAAATTAAATTGTTATCCAGTGCCAGTTTCAACATACGGTTTAAAATATGCGTGGCTACAATAAATAGGAAGGGAGATAGTGAATCTCCCTGCCTTAGCCCATTAGTTGCACCAAAGAAACCTTTGGGAGAGCCATTAACCAATATGGAGAATTTTGCAGTGCTTATACACATTCTAACCTAGGATATCCATTTAGGCCCAAATCCAAGTCCACTAAGGGAGTCTAACAAGAAATCCCAGTTGATATTATCAAAGGCCTTTTCAAAGTCAACTTTAGAATATATCCAGGAATATTTGATGTTCTCATGTAGTGCAGAGTTTCCTGTGCAACAAGAAAACAATCTCTAATTAATCTTCCATCCAAGAAAGCACATTGAGATTGGTCAATTGCCATATTCAGAACCGGGGATAGCCTTGTTGCCAAGGTCTTAGTGATAATCTTGTATATACTATTCATTAGACTGATTGGTTTAAAATCTTTGATATGGAGAGCACCATTCTTTTTGGGAATTAAAGCAATAAATGTTTGGTTAAATGGTGCTAAAAAATCTAGGTCACTAGAGGAGTGGAGGTTCTGGAATATGTTAGAAATTTCTGCTTTCAAAAGATCCCAGAAGTGATGATAAAAAACCAGTGGAAAGCTATCAGGCCCTGGAGCTTTGTCTCCAGGTAAGTTAAATACATTCTTCTTTATCTCCTCTTCAGTAAAAGGCACCTCTAGTGAATCAGGATCTGATATCTTGTGGAGGACTAAGCTGTCTCAGTTAATAGGGACCTTGATACTTTTTTCTTTGTTAAATTGCCTTATGAAGTGTTTTCCTATCTCTCTGCAAATTGCCTTGGGAGCATGGATCAGGGTATCATTAATGATCAAAGAAGAAATGGTATTAGCCCTCCTATGACATTTTACCCTATTATGAAAGAAGGCTGTATTCAAATCCCCCTCTTTAAGCCATTGTATTCTAGACTTTTGCTTCCAATAAGATTCCTGCTCCTTTAGTAATGTAATATGTTCTATTCCTAAAGCCTTTTTCTCTTCCCAAATCTCATCACTAAGTAAAGAATCTTCAACTAGCCCATCAATGAACTGTATTTGTGATTCAATATACCTTAATCTACAATTTCTCTCTTCCCTGATCGTACCTACCCAATTTTTGATATTCTATTTCAGATTTTTTAATCTGTAAGTGAAAGCAGCTATGAGGTAAGGTAAGGAGCAGAAACCAGTAGATTTCTGCTAGCAATCTTGGATGAATTGCTCAAAACCATCAATATGAAACCATGATTTGTAGAATCTGAATAGGGGAGGACCCTAATCAAGAGGGACAGTGTCTAAAATTATGGAGATGTGGTCAGAAACTACTCTTTCCTTACCGGAGCAAAAAGCATGTGGAAATTTACTCGACCAATCTGTAGAAATAAGAAATCGGTCAAGTTTGACCATGGTTGGGTGTGTTTGAAAGTTTGACCATGTATAAGAATAATTGTTGGGGGAGAAATCCATCAGGAAGTTGTGATCAATAAATTCACTAACCCGAAGGTAAATATGTAAGTTACATATAATTATATTTGTAAACCCTAAAATGCAAATGTTCAACCCTAATTCCCTACCACTACCAACCATCACTATAACGACCCAATTTCCTAGGTAGCATTTAGGCCAAATATTCTATTTGGAATTCTAAGGTGTTGAACGTGTTGGAAATAAACATGTGTATATTGTATTTTGATGATAACAAATGCAATATATTCTATTTTGTCTCTTTGATCTAATATTTGAGATAATCTGTAAAGTTTATTGAGAAGATAAAAGGATCATCACAAAACACAAGAGAAAATCAAGGAGAAAGATTTTCTAAAGTCCAAAATGTTCTATAAGTTCAAAAATGTGTAATGTATTGATTTTCTATATATATTTAAGAGTTTGTAAAGTCAAGTTAATTTCGACACACTGAAATATGTCGGCAAATCGTAAATTTCAAATATATAATAAAATGCAAGTAATTTGCATTTCAATAATAATCATGTTGTAGAAGGACAAAGCATAAATAGGCTTTCATATTTTGATGACATGAACTATAGTTATTGTAAATATAAAATGATAATTTAATTAAAATTAATTAATTTTGAATTATAAGATGTTGTAGTAAATGGCTTTACTTAAAACTCTACATCTTATAGAGAATGGAATAATGAATGATAATTTAATTAACATTAATTGATTTTGAATTATGAGATGTTGTAGTAACTGGCTTTACTCAATATTAATTAATTTTGGCCCAACTTAATGCTAAAGAGCTAAATATATTATTTTGTGCATTTAGCCAAGAACAATTCAATAGAATCTATAATTGCAACACTTCACTTGGCATACATTAGAAGTCACTCATGAATGAACAAACTAAGTTAAAGAAACAAAGATCAACATGTTAATACATATCTGTGAATTATTTAAAATGAAACAAGATGAATCCATAAGAGAAATGTTCACTAGATTCAGTTCGCTTGATAAAAAATATTCCCAAAGTGATCTTGTAGGAAAAATACTTCGGTCTCTCACCCGAGGATGCAAAAGAAAGACTATCGCAATAAAAGAGGCTAAAAACCTTTCAAACTACTCTTCAGAAAGCTTAATAGGAAATTTGACCTCCTATGAGGTCTAATTAAAAGAAAATAAGAAAGAAAAGGAAGAAAAAGAAACTCCTAAGAGAAAAAACATAGCATTAAAAATTACATCAAATTCAAATAACTCAGAAGATGAAGAATATGAAGATATTGCATTATTAACAAGAAAATTTAAAAAAATTATGAAAAGAGAAAAATTCAAAAAGAATTGGAACAAAAATCTAAACAAAAATAAGGAAAAAGATGAGGCTCCCCTTTGTTTTAAATGCAATAAGTTAGGACATCATAAAAGGGATTGTCCTATATTAAAAATGAAGTTGTTCAAGAAAAATAACAAACATAAGAAGAAAATTCTTCAAGCCACTTAGGGTGAAAGTGACTCCTCCTAGGATGAAGATTCCTCATCCGAAGGTAAAAATGATAATATGTGCTTCATGATACAAGATGTTGAGTCTTACTATAACACCTGTAAAATTCATTTTGTAATTATTTACATTATAATGAATTTATTCTTAGACAGGTATTACTATTCTAAGGCCCATTTGTGTGATTTTAGGCTTGAGTCTCGTGAGTCGGCTTTTGTTTGTACGTTTTTGTATGTGGTTAGCACTGTGCATTGTGGCACTGTACTTGTGGACCCATGTATAGGTCTGTGTGGGGCCTACGTTGTGGGCTAGTGGTTGGGCGGTGTGGCAGGTGAGCTCGTGCGGGGTGCCGGTGGCTGAAAAGCGTAGGTGAGCACGCGTCCAGCTACTGCGTGCGTAGGGCTTTATAAGCCCACTCGCGCCATGCTCCGTCGCTCACTGTCCGTCTCCTTTTTCTTTATTCTCCTCCTCCTCCTCAGACGCACACCTCTCCTTTCCCACCTCTCCTTCCCTTCCTCCTCACCCTTCTCCTTCCGCCACCCCCTTCTTTTCCTCACCTGTCTCACCCATTCTCCCCCTTTTGTTTCATGTGTCGGCAAGAGAGAAAGAGAGAGTCAAAGAGGCGGAGGCTCCGTGAGGCTCAATGTTGGCGTGGCGGGTGCTCCATAGGTCGAGAAGGCTTCTGTGGAGGTCGTGGTGGCCGATGGTGGCTGGAGTTTGGCTAGAGGGCACGTTGGGTCACTAGAGCTCATTTCAGGTACGTACCTCCAATCCAATGAGTAGAAATCATGTAAAATGATAGAATTGCCTAGGATGCATATAATCTAGGCTAAATTTAATATTTCGGAATTTTTTGGAATTTATTGTGGAATTTATGGGTATTTATGATGGCTGTTGAGATTTGGGTCCTTTTGACCCCTCTGTGCTTGCAAATTTATATCTTGCTGTATGATGAATGGATTTCGGTTTTGTTTATTGGGGTTTGGAGTAGATTCGAGGGTCTACTGCATATCTTTTATTTGGAATTTTTGGTGATTGTTTAGTGGGTCTGCCTTTGTTCCAACTTCGAGCGATTTTTGGGTGCCCTACTGTAGGCCGTCTAAATTCTGACAAAAAAAGGAGGCGTGGGCTGATTGCGCGAGTCTGGTAGTGACTCTGGCCCCTGGTCCAGGTTCTTTTAGCATTCAAACGAAAGTGCCAGGGGCGCAGGCCAGATGCACGGTCCACATGCGCGGGTGTGGCAAGGATTTTTGGAGGTTTTTCCTGGATTTTTCGAAAATGTATTTTGAATGTAGTAGTTTCCCGGACTGTTTGTTTTGCCCATTTGAGATGGAGACGTGAACCATCAATGGTGGTCTCATGGGACACCTAATGTACTGTTTTGTCGAGGTTTTGAAAGAGTTTCTAAAGATATGAAAATGATTTTGAAAAATATTTTTCAAAAGAGATGTGTTGACCCATTTTGGAAAATGGTTTTCCTGTTTTCTATGTGCGGGCCGAGATACCGTGGAACCGTGTCGTCAGCACCAGGGAATGTGACAACATTCTCGGGTGGTAAGGCGTGTCTCCCTAGTTGAGGTCGAGGGCCGAGATACCTGAGGCTGAGGGTTCGGGTCTTAGAGGTATGAGACTCTCTGACTGTTGTCTCGAAGCTAAGGTTGTGGTCTGCAACTCAAGGTGTCATATGACATAACGAGAAGATATGATACTCCTGCTATCGCTGTGAGCACTAAGGCTTGGGTGTTGTCTGTCATGGAGGTATGATACTCCCTCCTGAGCACCATATGGAAGACACTGTGAACAGGCGTACCTTGTGATGGCCAATGTGGATGGAACACGTGCCCTATAACTGGTAGTGTCCTGAGAGACAGGACAACCTTCTCAGAAAGGGATTGGCTTTGTGAGGGTTTTCCAGGTGGGAGAATCGCAGGACGATGATTGCTCCTGCACAGGGTGGCTTCACCGTGGTAGTGCAGTGCACCTTGGTAGCTGCTTGTGGTCAGAGTTAGTTGCCTGACACCAGGCTTCCCGACTCATTATGTGTTGGTTTTGGCCATTGAAAGCCTCATTTGTGGTTTTGGGTTGTTAGAGCCTTGTTTGCTGTTTTAACTGGTGTGGGTTGCATTTGTTGTGGTTTTCGGCCTTGTGAGCCTCGTTTGTGGGATTTTAGAGAAAATGATTTACAAAATGAATTGAAAGGAAAATTAATTATAGTTTTGTTTTCTGTCGTTTTCGTGGAGTGCGTGCTGGGTGACTTTTGTCACTCATGCTTTTTTCTTCATAGTATTGGGTTGCAGGTGCAGACATGCAGGCGGGTTTTAGCATAGTGCATATAGTTCAGATTCTCGTAGCCGCACACACAGGTTCCTGGTAGTTGATATTTTTGTTTAGCTTTTAATTTCCTGTATTTTAATTTGTTTTAAATTATTATGGAAATTTGGAGTGTGACAGATCTAGTATCAAAGCTCTAGGTTCACTAGGTTGCACTAGCCTAGGGTATCCAATCTAGAGGCTCCATAGGTCTTGCATGCATGGTAGAGTCTACACCTGGTTTTCTTCATGGTTTTCTGATTATTGTTTTGTCTGTGGTGCAGGTGTTTTGCCTTTTTCCTTGGAGGATGCCTCCTCGTGGTCATAAAGGTAAAGCCCCAATCGAGGAAACCGAGCCCCGAGAGGATGTAGGCGGATGGGAAGTAGTTCGTGTTGAACTGAGGAGTTTGCCGCACGGGATCTTCCACGCTTTCAGCAAGAATAATGTCAATGAGTCGTCGGGTGACTCGTGGCTGAACCAGTTCACAAAACTTCGTCCGTCGTCATTCAAGGGCAAGGTTGGTGTTGAGGAGAGTGAGGCCTGGTTGGAGAAGGTGGTGAAGATGCTGGAGAGCATGGCGTGCCCAAAGGAGCATTGGGTGTGGCTAGCGACTTGTCTAATGGATGGTGAGGCAGATAGGTGGTGGAAGTATGTGTGGCGGCTGAAGTTCCCAGACTTAGTCACTGTTAACATCCAGTGGAAGGATTTCAAGGCAACCTTCTATGACAAGTATTTCCCCACTCATGTGAAGAAGCAGCTTTGCCTAGATTTTCGAAGTCTAGAGCAGGATACAATATCAGTGCTCGAGTATGAGACTGAGTTTGCCCGGCTAGAACATTTCGCTCCAGCCTTTGAGTCTAAGGAGGAGCGGGCGCAGAGGTTTTTGGACGGCTTGAACCCAGGACTGCGGGTGAAGGTGATGGCCTGTCAGTGTCAAACTATGGAGGATATGGTTGGAATGGCTTATTGCTTTGAGGCAGAGCATCAAAAGGATCTGGAGAGTCATCCCAAAGGGAAGGGTAAGTCTTCTTTTACCTCCCGGTTCTCTTTCTCTGGTCCTCCAAGTGCCAATAGTTCAGTAGCCTTGAGAAGACGCAGAAGGGGAGGTCTAACGTTTCCTCTATAAGCCGACGAAGTTTTGCTGGGAGTAGTGAAGCTGACATCAGTCAGACAGGGTCTAGTGCTTCTGGTGGGAACCAATACTTCAATTGTGGTCAAGTGGGCCATATTACTGCATTTTGTCCTCATCCTCGGCGAACCTCAGCTCCAATGGCGTGCTACAATTGCGGGAAGGCAGGACATGTTCAGAGATCTTGTTCAGAACCGCTTAAGAAGGCAGGAAGCGCGCCACAACAGCCAACTAGGGGACGGGTGTTTACCATTACAGCTGCAAGCGTTGGGACTTTAAGAGATGTAGTTGAGGGTAAGGATGATTAGTTGGTTCTGTGACCCTCTGTAATTGTTGTAATATCCTTTGTAAGCTGGACATCTGCCTAATTGTATGGACGTGGTGGTGTTGTTTTGCTTAGCCATCAGGTTCTTTTATTGTGGCTGGCCACATGGCTAAAGTGTTGTTTGACTCAGGGAGTTCTTTCTCTTTTGTCTCTGAGTCATTCATAGCAGAGTTGGGAGAGAGACCAGCTAGATTGCCCTTTCATCTCAGCGAGGTAATGCTGCTAGGGGAGCACAGTTTTGCATGGAGGTATCTGCGATCTGTCGACTCGACGCTGAATCGCAGAGAGTTCGACGCTAGCCTGATAGTGATGAACATGTAGGAGTACAATGTGATACTCGGCATGGATTGGTTGGCACCGCAGTCTACTTTGATCGACTATGCTCAGAGGAGAGTTTATTTTGAGTCTTCTGAAGATGGGTCTTTCTTTGTGCAAGGTGGGTGTCAGGGTGAGCCTAAGCTTGTCATTTCAGCTATGCAGGCTTATAAGTCTTTGGTTAGGGGTTGCGTGGGTATCTAACCAATATAGTTACCTCTACTTCTCCTTAGTTGGGTGTTCACAACATCTCTGTAGTATGTAAATAGCCCGACGTTTTCCATGACGATTTGCCTGGTATGCCACCTCACAGGGAAGTAGAGTTCTCGATCGATCTGATTCCTGGTTTTGGTGTTGTGTCGAAGCCTCCCTATCGTATGGCACCAATAGAGTTGTTAGAGCTCAAGACTTAGTTATAGGAGTTGCTGGACAAGGGGTTTATCAGATCGAGTGTGTCTTGATGGGGAGCATCTGTCTTGTTCGTCCGTAAGAAGGATGGTTCGCTCCAACTGTGTATAGATTATCGGATGTTGAATCAAATCATGGTGAAGAACAAGTATCCCTTGCCCCACATTGATAACCTGTTCGACTAGTTACAGTCTGCATCTGTGTTGTTGAAGATTGATCCGAGGTTAGGGTATCACCAGCTGAGGATACGAGGCTCTGACATTCAGAAGGCTGCTTTCTAAACGTGGTATAGGCATTACGAGTTCACAATCATGCCTTTCGGCCTGACCAATGCACCGACTGCCTTTATGGATCTCATGAATAGGATTTTTAGCCCTTTTCTAGACAAGCTCGTTGTGGTTTTTGTTGACGACGTGCTAGTCTACTCCCTTGATGTTGAGACTCACACCTTGCATTTGAGGGCGGTTTTGGATACTCTAAGGCGTCACCAGCAGTAACCATGTCGGCGACAGCCTCGGGCTTGGCGCAAAAGGCTAAATACGCGAGAGTCAGCAAAGTCACGGCAAATCAATAAAATGTAATAATAAAATGTAGGATTCGCCACCTAGTCTATTAAAAATGGAAGACGAGGAAAATCGCTTAAAAACATTCAAATCATGTAATAAAGCCAATGGAAAAGAAGGTCATAAACCAGAAAATTAGGCAAAGATCCCTGTTACGCATGAGGAAGGTATTAGGCACCCTCGTGCGTCCGAAAAATCAGTCTTTCTATGGGTTTCTCACTTACTTATATGAAATGTCGGCTTTTCAGCCTTTTCTGTACGCCCGAGGGCGATATGCAATTCAATGCTAAGTGAGTGGTGTCTTATGCTAAATAGGAGTGCATGGGATGTGGGGTGTGTCCTAATGCTTAGAAGGATCACTCGTATCGCGGGTCAAGCATTGATGCAAGGATATTGCATAAATATGATCAAAGATCTAATAACTTCGAGTGATTTTCATCCTTGCTTTACTATATGCAAAACATGATCTATCATGCATGGAAAGGGCTAAAAATAGAATAGGGTCTTCTTGATATATTGAGGAAGACAAGCAGTGAAAACCAAAAGCAACTCCATACGAGAAAACATGCTAAAAACCATGCAAAAGGCTGCTGTGTGCCATTGGAAAACAGGCTGGCGTGCCTGTGTGGTGCGCCAGTCTGGTGCGCCACCTATGTGCTCTACTTGATGCAGGAAAATGTGCCAGGGAAAAAAAATCAGAATGCCATGCAGTACAATATCATGTAATATGATGGATTCCAGAATATCATGCAATGCAAAGTCCTTGTAAACTCGAAAATGCAACTTAAATATCTATGAAAATCCAAGCATGAAAAGATAACATGGATCTTGTGCTCAAAGGCGATATGCCTCACACAAGATCACACCCTTTTTATGCTAAATAAAGACCACAAGAATCAACCATACTATCTGGATCATGGACTGATGCATAAGAATCTCCATATAGGAGTCCATGAGACAATCAACCTACTAGATTTCAGCGATGAGCCAAATATGCAAGGTACAAAAGTCTTAATAACAGTATCATCTTACGCTGAAAACATGCATGCAAAGACATATAATATCAGAGAATCACCACTAGGAAAATCAGAGTCAAGAACATCCAGGAAACCATGCAAATTATGATGCAAATAGGGTGATTTACTCTCTGACTAGACTGGTGCACCAGAATGGTGCTCTGGTAAGGTCCGCTAGAGTGGTTCTCCCCAGAAACCCTGAATTAGACTACAGTTTGATTCAGAATTTGGTCTAGATTTTAGAGATCAATGATTTTTTCCTTAACCCAGATGATAAGAGACTGAAACATGATGAGACACAAACAAATGAAAGTCTTTTATCTCTAGTTTCAAATCATGCCAAATCATGGGTTGATGACTGCATACATGCTTAGGATTCTAAAGAATATGTCTGAGTTAATAAGGTCAATAATCTTATGCAAATGGTAAACACATAGAAGGCATATTGGCTGCTAATTTCCTAGCATATGAGTGCATGAATCATGATTCTCTATGTGAAAGAAGCAGAGATGAAAGACAAGTTTGCAGCATAAAATCAGATTATCTATGAAGTTCATGACATGCTTTATTCAGTGCAAGAACTAGGATTAAAAGTAAAAGAAGGGAGATGAACTTACCTTGCAAAAGGTGTTCCTTCTTAGAAAACTCAAGATAATACTTCCTTGTTGCTTTAAAGGGGTTGGAGATGCTCTAGAAGGCCAGGATATTCTCAAGAAAACGAGAGAGACTTGTTGGAGTAAGTGGATAGCTTGATCAGGATCAACCAAGTGTGCCAAATGGTTGCCAATGGAGGTCCTTTTATAGAGTTCCACAAGAGTAACTCCCATGGGATGCAGACAATCTCGCAAATGAAGAGGGTAACTCCCATGGGATGCAGACAACCTCGCAAATGAAGAGCCTGGCATAGATTCACAGGGAATATCTGCTGGTGAGGGTTACAAGTACGGAAGATGGAAAGCCAGCAGTCAGCACCCTGAAAAGTGGCTGTGCGCCAGCTTGGTGCGCCAGGGTGGTGCTCCAGATAGGTGCGCCACCTTGGTACTCCAGCTAGGTGTGCCACTATAGTGCTCCTGCTTAGTGCTCTAGTCAAGTGCTCCACATTGGTACTCTCCCTAGATATCTGAATTGTCAATTGGGCTACGGGCTTGCTATGGGCTTGTGGTCGGTTTGTGCGATGATCTCTAGCTAGTTGAAAATGTCAAATAGGATTCAAAAAGTGGTTGAGCTTCCCACACCCAAAGCAACATCTGGAGAGTTTACCTATGAGCCACCTCAAAATCGGGGTGTCTACACTAGTTGTACGCCAAATTCTCCAAGTGTGAGTTTTAGCTGAGGAAAGTAATGTTCCTTGGCCATTTGATTTCTGGAAAAGGCATTAGAGTGGATCTAGCTAAGGTCGAGGTGGTGAGCAGTTGGGAGCGACCCAGGACTGTGGCAGAGATCAGGAGTTTCTTGGGTCTGGTGGGCTATTATAGGAGGTTTAACAGGAATTTATCCTCCATAGCCTCGCCTCTGACAGAGTTGACCAAGAAGGGGGTTCCGTTTTGTTGGGACCAGAATTACGAGACAAGTTTCAAAGAGCTAAAGTCTCGTCTGGTTTCTGCCCTGTGTTAACTCTACCTTCTGGAAGTGATGGCTTCACTGTGTATAGTGACGCCAGTGGTGTTGAGTTGGGGTGTGTTTTGATGCAGCATGGCAATGTCATCGCATATGCTTCACACCAGCTGAAGGACCATGAAAAGAGCTACCGAACTCACGATTTGAAGATGGCTACCGTAGTGCTCGCTCTCAAGCTTTGGCGACACTATTTGTATGGAGAGCAGTTTGAGGTCCTCACCGATCATCAGAGCTTGAAGTATGTCTTCACGTAGAAGGACCTCAACCTAAGGCAGCGTCGTTGGGTGGAGTATCTGAAGGACTATGATTTCAGCTTGTTCTACCACCCTGGCAAGGCCAATGTGGTCGTCGATGCCTTAAGCCTGCATACGCACGTGATGGCGAACCTAATGGTCAAGGAGTGGACCATGTTGGAGGATCTAGTGAGCTGTAGGCCGGAGCGGCAAGTGTGGGGAATGGTTAGTGCTTGGATGACCAACCTGTTTGTTCGCCCCAAGTTGATAGTTTATTGTCCCCTGTCAACAGCTGGATCCATTTGTTTAGGCTGTGTTTGAGAAGTTGGAGGCTAGTGGAGAGCCTTATTTCTCTATTGATATGGAAAGCTGAGATATGATATGTGTCTATATGTGCCCCATCATGAGAAAGCCAAGCAGAGGTTGCTAGATGAAGCACATCAGTCTAGATACATTATTCACCTTAGGAGTACGAAGATGTACCGAGATCTGAAGCGGAACTTTTGCGGCCTAGCATGAAGAGGGATATTGCTGACCTTATGGCGAGGTGTACAACCTGCTAGCTGGTCAAGGCAAAACACCAGTGTAACACCCATAAAATTCATTTTGTAATTATTTACATTTTAATGAATTTATTCTTGGACAGGTGTTATTGTTCCAAGGTCCATTTGTGTGGTTTTGTGTTTTAGGCTCGGGCATCGTGGGTTGGCTTCTGTTTGCCTGTCCCTGTGCATGGTTGGCACTGTGCGTGTGGGCCCGAGTGTGGGTCCGTGTGGGGCCCGCATTAGTGGGTAGTTGGTGGGAGCGAGTTGGTAGTGTAAGTTGGGTATGCTCGTGCGGGATTGTGGGTAGGCAGGACGTGCAATTGTACACGCGTTCAGCTACTACCTTGCATGGCTTTATAAGCTCATGCACATCAGGCACGACCACAACTCACCCTTCCTCTCCTCCTCTTTCCCCTCCGCTTCACAATCCCGAGCACGCCATCCCTCCCCCTCCACTCGATCTCTCTCCCTCCACTTACTCCCCTCTTTCTTGTCTCTCTCACTCTCCCTCCCCTGTTTTCTCTCCTCCCTGCATCTTCCTCCCTATTTGGTGTGCTCAAGGGTCGACAGTGGTGTGCAGTGGTGCATGGAGCTTCGGTGAGGCGTCCCTGAGGTCGTGGAGTGGCCATTGACGCGTGGTGTCACCAAAGTTGGCCGGAGACCAGAGTTGGGTCGCTAGAGAGCATTTCGTAGGTACGCACCTCCAACCCTTGAATAGAGAGCATGAAAATGGTAGAAATTAATAGGATTGCATGACATCTAGGTAAATTTACATTCCTAGAATTTCTTATGATTTTATGAGTATTATTGGAGGTATTTATGGGTATTAATGGTGGCAGTTGAGTTTTGGGTCGTTTTAACCCTCTTACCTTTGCGAATTTCTATCTTGATGCATGGTGAATGGATTTTGATTTTGTTTATTAGGATTTGGAGTAGACTCAAGGGTCTACATCTTATGTTTTATGTGAGATTTTTGGTGTTTGTTTAGGGGGTTCGATCTGAGGTCCTACTTTGGGTAATTTTGAAATGTGTAGGTTGGGCCGTTTTCTATTTTTCATACAAATCGACATACCGAACAATTTCGATATGCCATTTTTCTGTCAGTTTTGGTCCTCTAGTCGAAATTCGATCGTCTAATTTTGGATGGTCAACTGAATCAGTGGATTTCGGTCAATCGAACCATCTTCAGTATACCGATTTTGGCCTGAGTGTTAACTGTTGACCTGATTCAGTCGACCGATCCAAATCGATCTACCAAACCTGGGATTTTCGACATACCAAACCTATTTTTCGACATGCCAAATTAGGGTCCAAATGCTTTTATAAAATGTGATTTTCAATGAGTTTCTTTGATTGGTTTGTATTGTCTCTTGGAGATGGGATCATGGATTGTCAATGGTGGTCCCTTAGGACACCTGATGTGTCGTTTTACCAAAGTTTTGGAAGAATTTTCAAAGATATAAAATGATTTTGAAAATGATTTCAAAAGAGATGAGTTGATAGATTTGGAAAATGGTTTTTCCTAATTTTCTGTGTGCAGGCCAAGACAGTGTGGGACCGTGTCATCGGGACTAGGGAATCTCTCGGGTGGTCGGGCACGACTCCCTAGTTAAGGTTGGGGGTCGAGATACCTGAGGCTTAGGAGCGTCGGATCTTGGAGGTATGAGACTCCCTAGCTGTCGTCTCGAGGCTACGATTATGATCTGCAGGTTGTGGTGTCTTGTGGCATAACGGGGATGTAGACACCCCAATTTTCTGATTTTACAGGATGGAGATGTGGTGGCTGAGCTCTAACCCTCATTAGGCCAATTTGATTCATGGAGGCCCACTTAGGCCCATGAAGGCCCACATAGGCCCATTAAACCCTAATTGAGCTTACTTAGGCCCACAAGACTTGTTTAGGGCCATTTGGGCCCATTCAGCCTCATTTAGGCCCATAGGGGCCCACAAGGACCATTTGGGCCCATTAAGCCCAAATTGAACCCAAAAGCCCATGAAGGCCCACCATGAACAATTTAACCCATTTCTTTTCTTCCAATCCATATTTTATTTCTCCTTCTCCACATACATAAATCATTTACCATTTTTTACCAAAAAATCATAAGCCTCCCTTCTCACTGAACGCACTCATTTCTTCACCAATCTCCCATGAATTCAGCCATTGAACCCATTTTCTCCTCATTGATCTCACCAGCCATTCCAACCCAGCTCGAGCTCCATTAGTCTAGCATCTCCTATAGCATCCAGAGCCGTCGGATGGGTTGCTGGAGAAGCTCAGATCGCCGTTCATCTTGTCGGCGAGCGAGGGACAGGGTGGAACGCAAGGGGGGACAGCCATTAGAGTTTGTTGAGCTGTCTTGGGACCAGCTGTGGTGCTGGTTTGTTATGATGTTGGTTTTTGTTGCAGTCTATTATGGGTTGTTGCAGCGTATTATTGGGTTTCCATTTGCCTATAAGAAGGAGGAAGAGGACACTGAATTGAGGACACCCCCGCTGGAGCACATGAGAGAACTGAGAGCTGAGAGCGAGAAGGAGAGAACTCTAGAGCGAGAGCCGTCGCGGAGGAAGAAGGCCATCGTTCCAGAACTCCGGCGAGGATCTGCAACTAGGTACTGAATTCTGATCTTCTGGACCTCCTCCTCTCTTCCTAGAGCGTTTCCAAGGGATCCAGAGTGATCCCTTGGCCCGAGGAGCTCCATCGTGCCCCGTTGTCGTCGATTTTCCGGCGACAGAGGTGGGGGGGGGAGGGGGCAATCCAGGAAGTGTCCTGGACCCCCGAGCCTCCTGTCCTCCTTCCCTGGCCTCCCTCGAGCTCCACCGCCCCTTGGATCGCCGCTCCACCGCTCCCAGTTGCCCACGTGCCGCTCGCCGGAAGTGCACGCTGATCCCGCCGTCGCCGAAGAAGACGACGGGATCCGGAGCAACCTTTAGCCTCCCGCACCCCATCGACGATCAGGAACCTTCCACCTTGCCCAGGGATCACTCCGGAGCCCCCAGAATAGCGCCTTGGCCGCTGGAGCGCCGCAGCAACCAACCTCGCTGGAGACGGACCGCCGACGACTGATGAAGCCCCTTGTCGCTCCATTCAGCTCCAGGAGTGGGGAGGAAGTTCCTCTCGACGCCCCGAAGCCCTCTAAACCGCTGGATTGTAGCGCCATCACCTTGAACGCCTCCAGCCGCCTCGGATACGTCGTCGGAGCACCTCGACGATGAGGTGGGTGGGAGGCCTATTCCCATCATTGGCTGCTCGATCCACTACGTTGGATCCTTCCCTCTTGCTTTCTTCTTGCCACCCGTGAAGTCTGATCTAAGATCGGACCACGGGAAGGCCTTGTTTGCCCCCCTTCGGCGGTTGTCGGCGGCGAACTCTGTCGCTGGCGACCGTTGTTTCTTTTTCTTAAAAAAAAAAAACAATTTAAAACATTTTATTTGAATAAACCCGGAGTTTATGTTTTTCTTGCAAATAGGTTCTTCTGGAATTACTTTTTGGTCCTTTTATTACGTCTAGGCCCTTCCATCATTTTTCTAAAATGTTTCGAATAAAGTTTTAACTGAAAATATTACATGTTTTACCCTAAACATTTAAAGTAATGTTTTCTGAGTTTAAAACTTTAATAAAAGACCCCAAAGTTTATAAAATGTATTTTGTTTCAGGTAAATTGCATTGATAACCCCAGATTTCCTTGAAATGATTCTCACAGTTCATTTTATTGTGAAAATTGCATATGAGTCCCTGATCTTCTTCAAAATGTTTTTGACAGTTCATTTTTACAGTAAAAATTGCATATAAGCCCATGTACTTTCATACATGTTTCAGATTGCTCAATTTTGCTGGTTTATTTGCATTTTAGCCCTTGCATATTTCAAAAACTCTCTGGATAGTTGTTTTTGTTGGTTAAATTGCATTTTAGCCCTCATATTTCTCTGAAACATTTCCAGAAACATGTTTTTGTGGGACAAATTGCATTTAGGCCCCTATGTTTTATAGAGAACTTCCAGAAGGCTTTTTTTGCTGTGAAATTTGCATAAAACTCCCTGAATTTATTTTAAAACATTCCAAAAGCTTGTTTTCTTGGTTTAATTGCACTTTAACTCTCTATTTTTTACTGAATTTCTTTTGCATGCTTTGTTTGTTGGATTTTTTGCAGTTTAGCCCCTGTGCCTCATTGATATTACTCTGATTGCCTGTTTTCAGGGGTAACATGACCATTTTGCCCCTGAAACTTCCTGGATCATTTCTGAAACATTTTCTTGCATTTTTACCATGATTTTATGTAGAATTGATTTCCATGCATGCATTAGTGGGTAAATTGCATTCTGACCTCTAGAGAGCTTCCTTTGACTAGGGATGCACATTTGACTCTAGAATTCTTCATACATGCATGGAATGTGTTTTCCTACATATTTTTGAGGATTTGGGATTCTGAACTTCAGCTTTCCTTGGATTTTGGGTTTTTTGTATAAAACCCCCTGCATTCTTCAGATTTGCATTCGCACTTGCATTTTGCATGGCCTTTTACATCTTTTTGCACAGATTTTCCCGTATTTTCTTCCTTGCTTGGTGCACGCTTTTTTAGCTTGTTCTGAGCTTTGTTTTCTCCTCATTTTCTCGGTTTTCCGTGGTTTTCACTTGGTTTGGTTTTCCATCACCCGAGGGCGTACAGTAAAAAGCTTACAAAGCCGACATGGTCCCGAATGAGGATTATTTTCCCCTTTTTGATTTTCTCGGATTTATCCTAATTTCCACACTTTTGCGAGACGCTTTCCGAGAATTTCACGATTTTCCTCATCGCCCAAGGACGTAAAGTAAAGCGGCATTCTCAATGCCTACATTGTCCCTTGGATTAACTCTTCCCCTTTATTCCTTTTCTTTGCTTTGATTTGGCATGTTTTTAGTCATCTTCATGCATGAGCATATAAAATATGCAAGCATACATTAGTTGACCTTAGACAGTAGGAAAACCTAGAAAGACCGAGTTTTCTCGGGCACATAGGGGTGCCTAACCCCTTCCCCATGCGTAACCAGAATCCTTACCCTTTCTCTAGCCTGCATTCATCTTGCATTATCCATTAGGCACGGATCACACATGCATCTTTGCATCTTGTTTGCTTTCTGCCTTTTTGTGTTTTTGGTTTTCCTCGTCTTT
>JAMKQA010015171.1:0-16492 GCA_024699735.1 Posidonia australis
GTTTGTAATTCAAGACAAGGTGGAGATTGTTGTAAATGTGTCTTGAATTATGTTTTTGTTTCAGGGTTGTTTGGTCATTTGACCATTTGGGTGCTCTAGTATTTAAGTAGGCTAAGGCACAGATTTTGTAACCTCTTTGGTCATTCGTGTAACCCTATTTTAGACTCCAATTGAATAGAGAGAACTCCTCCCTCTTCTCTCTAGATCTAGGGTTTCATGTGAGGTTCATCTGTGGAGGGATTGGATGCTTGCTTTAGGGGATGGTATTCTGATTTCTTCTTCTCCACTTGGCACAACAATAATGAACAATCAAAAGAACATGCAATCAACAAAAAAACCAAACCCTAAATAACCTAATTGTAAACATAATCAACCAAAACCCTATTCCTAACTATTAAATGGAAAAAACTTGATTAACAAATAAAAATCGTCACGGTTGCTATAGTGGTTGAGAGTCTCCCCCACTACCCTTTTGGTGGTAGGTTCGATACTCGCTCCGCTCATGTTGTGTGGGATTTTCCCACATCCTCATGTAGCATGGAATTTATTTCTAACACCTTTGTGTTACCCATAGGTTTCGATTTGTGACTTGTGGGGTCTTCTTGAATTAAAAATCCATGGACTAAGTAGGATAGTTTGAAAAATTAATAAACAAAAAGACCAAGCTAATTTCATAAATAGAACATGAAGATGTTAATTAGGTCAATTGTAAACACCATCGATCAAAACTCTAACTGTTAAATCGATAAAACTTGATTAAGAAATAGAAAACCCAAAGTTAATTTGATAAATAGAACATGGAAACCCTAATTAGCTTGATTGTAAAGATAAATGTCACGCCCCATATTTTCCACGATAATTTAAAACAATTTAAACTATGGGAAAATTAAAGCCAAACAGAAGATATTAAACTACCAGGAACTTGTGTGTGCGGCTAAGAAACTCCGATCTATATGCACTACGCTAAACCAACCGCTTGTCTGCACCTGTAAAGCAAAATCACAAGGAAAATGCATAAGTGACAGGAGTCACCCAGTACGTACCTCGAGAAAAACGCAGAAAACAAAACTATAATTAATTTTTTCCTTTAAACTCATTTCGCAAGCCATTTCCTCAAAACTTCACAAACCAGGCCTCTACTAGCCCAAAAACACAAGCAAAGACCCTCAATGGCCAATACCACACACAATGAGTCAGGAAATCCGACACCAGGCAACCAAACTTTTGTTACAAGTAATCCACTGAGGAGCGACCACGATGTTCTGCACTGCCATAGTGAAGTCACCCTATGCAAGAGCGATCACTGTCCCGCGATTCTCCCTACCTGGAGAACCCTCACAAAGCCAACCCCTCCCTAGGAAGGCTGTTCTGTCTCTCAAGACGCTACCAACTACAGGGCATGTGTCCCACCCACACTGGCCACCACAGGGTCTGCCACCACACGCGTCCTCCACACACGGTGCTCAAGAGGGAGTGTCATACCTCCACACCCGACGACACCTGAGCCTCAGTGCTCACAGTGATAGTAGAAGTATCATACCTCCCTGTCATGCCACAAGACACCTCAACCCGTAGACCACAACCCTAGCCTCGAGACGATAGTCAAGGAGTCTCATCCCTCCAAAACCCAATGTCTCTCAGCCTCTGGTATCTCGACCCCTGACATCCCAACCACTCGAGAATGTCGTCACATTCCCTGGTCTTGACGAAATGGTCCCATACTGTCTCAGCCTACACACAAAAAACCCAAAAAACCATTTTCCAAAATAGGCCAACTATCTCTTTGAAATCCACTTTCCAAAACCATTTTAAATCTTTGGAAATTCTTACGAAACCTCAGCAAAATGGCACATCAGGTGTCTGAGAAGACCACCACTGACGACCCACAATCCCATCTTACAGGGACAATACAAACTGTAGACACTCCAATTTTACAGGATTGTGGGAAGGCTTCTCAGGAATGGACTTTAGGTTGTTGGGCACTCAATCACTTTTCCCCAAAACCAACTTGACATCCTAACCTAGTTTCATCCATAAAAATTAGCCTAAACCCTAATCCAAAACCCTAAACCTAATTCAAAACCCTAAACTAGCCTAAACCTTAATCCCAAACCCTAAACCTAATCCAAAACCCTAAACCAAGCTTAAACCCTAATCCAAAACCCTAAACCTAATCCAAAACCCTAAACCTAATTCAAAACCCTAAACTAGCTAAACCCTAATCCAAAATCCTAAACTAGCCTAAATCCTAAACTTAATCCAAAACCCTAAACCTAGCCTAACAAACCCTAACCACTTCCCACTCCATCATAACAACCTATAACAACCATAACCACTTAAACAAACTCTAACCACTTCCCACTCAATCGTAACAACCTATAACAACCTTAACCACTTAAAAAAACCCTAACCACTACCCACTCCTTCATAACAACCCATAACAACCTATAACAACCTCTAACTACCTAAACAAACGATGACCACTTCCCACTCAATCTAACAACTCTAACAAACTTTCATAACAACCCTAACCTCTTCTCTAACCACCCAACCACATAACTCTATAAATACCCCCATTTGCAACTTAGAAAAAGGGGGGAAAATGGGAGAAAAATTTTAAAAAAGGAGAAGAAGGCTTGAGAGGAGAGCATCCAAGGAGAATTATTCAGACCAGAGCAACCAGAGGAGGCTCAAATCAGTGAGGAAGCTCGAAGAGGAAGAAATTCAAGGCTTAGGTTAACTCCGGCCATCGTCTCCGGCAAGCTCCGGTAGCCACACTCACTGCCAGCTTAGGTAAGGCTACAGATCTAGCTAATTTTGGTTGCATTTTGTTTCCTAGGTCCTCCTCAGTCTCCCTGGACTCATTCCAGAGGAGAATCGAGCTCCCTGGCCGGAAATGTGGATTGTATGGGTCACCGGACCCATTTTTCCGGTGAGAGGATCTACGGCACGAGTCCAGAATGCATCCCCTGTCCTAGAGGTTAGGGATTGGCTAGGATCCCTCCCTCTTGCTTCTCCACCTCTGTGGATGCCACAACCCCCACTTTGCAAGCCTCCAGAAGAAGTTCGCCGGCTATCGTCCTCGCCGTCGCTGGAGAAGAAGAGGTACAGTAGATTTCCTCTGAGCACCTCCCACCTCGTGGCTCACTCCAAAGCATCAAGACACCTCCCCCTCCTTTCCCTCAGGCCTCTGGAAGCTTCAACACCTTGATTCGAGCCTCAAACAACCCTCGCAGTCACCACCATCGGAGACGACGGCAAGCTTGATCGAGACGAGAGTAAGCAGCGCCATTCTTGCCTCTGAGAAGTGGGAAACTCTCCTCTCCGTGCCCTCAACCCTACTGGAGCCCTAGAACGCCGCGTCGCTGCTTCCAGTTGCCCTTTCTTCTTCGGGCCCGTCGCCAGAATCACGACGCCGACGAGGGAGGTGGGAGGAGGCCTCCGACTGTTGGCTGCTAGATCGGAGCTAGTGGATCTTCCCCCTTTTCTTCCCTCTTGCTCAAAGGATGCTTGGATGCCAGATCAGGCATCAGGGGAGCCCAAGATCGCATCCCAGTCGCAGTCGCCAATGAGATGCGGTTGCCGGCGACCGTTAGGCTTTCTTTTAAAAGCTTCTTTTAAAAAAACTTTATTTCTTTTCTTTTGTTTGCGTTTAGGTCCTTTTATTTTACATTTAAGCCCCTACATTAGTTTTTTAATCATTTTAATAATGTTTTATTTTGTAAAATTGCAGTGTGATCCTTATGATTTCCTTTTAATATTTCCCAGGCTTTAAATTTTGATATAAAATCCTCTGATTTAGTTTTCATTCATTATAAGTCCATTATTTGCACATAAAACCCTGAACTTCACTAAAATTATTTTGAATGCATGATTTTCTGGTACAATCGCAAGCCTAACCCTGTAAATTCAAATTTTTACTCAAATGTGCACAAAATTTCATTTTAAACTCTGAACTTCATTAAATTTACACTGAATGCATGTTTTTATGGCATATTTGCAAATCAGTCCCTAGAAATTCATGTTTCATCCATGAGTCCACTAATTTCCACATTTAACCCTGAATTTCTTCAAAATTACACTAAGCACATGTTTTGTTGGCAAAATTACAGATTGGTCCCTAGGAATCCTAATTTTACCAAAAAATGCACTGTTTTACACATTTAACCCCCAACTTCCTTTAAATTTCATAAAATGTGTTTTCTTTAACATTTTTTTCTGATTTAGCCCTAGAATCTCAGCCTTTACTCAAGGCATGTAATTTTTGCACAGAGACCCTTGGAAATTTACATTTTTCACCCATACTTTCATTTTGTACATTTTGTTACCCCTTTTTTCATGCATATATTCTCATGCTTATTTTCTTGCATCATGCATGCATTTCCAAAGTATTTCAAAATTAACTTTTCACCTTATTTTTGTAATTTCTTCCTATTTTCATGATTTTGACTTGATTTGGATTTTTATCACCAAAGGGCTTACATTAACAGGCTTAACAATGCCGACATTGACTCGAATGAGGATTATTTTCTCAAATTTGATTTTCTCATATTTCATAAGTTTCCGCTGTTTTGTGTGATGCTTTCCAAATATTTCCAATTTTCAAGATTTTCCTCATTACCCTAGGGCATACAGTAAAGCGGCATTTTCAATGCCTACATTATCCCTTGGATTATTTTTATTATTATTTCTTTGTATTCATTTCTTCTCTTTGATTTGGCATGTTTTCGCATTCATCTTAGGTATATGCATTCAGAGTAGACAAGCAAACACACACTAGATCATTAGCAAGCAGGAAACCTAAAAAGACCGAATTCTTCGGGCGTATGGGGGTGCTAACACCTTCCCCATGCGTAACAAGAATCCTTACCCTTTCTCTAACCCGCAAATGGCTAAGTGCTGCATCCATTAGGCACGAAGCATACACGCATTCCTTTGCATTCATTTGCATCGTTTTCTTGCATTCATATGCATCTTGGTTTTCCTCATCTTTCCATTAAAAGACTAGGTGGTGACTAGTTTTCCTTATCCTTTTCTTATCTTTCCTTGGTGTTTCTGTGTCTAATCTCCTTCTTCAGATTCACCATCTTCATCGTGGCCATATCAGGACTCCTCGTATGTTTCCATGCACCTTGGAGTCGTATAGGGTTCCACCGGCATGGTCACAAGAACTAGCGACTCCACTGGGGATAACCAGATTCTGGCTTTCGTTTTGGTTTTCTTTCTTGCTTGTCATTGATCTGTACGCTTTGTGATTGTTTGCTTGTTTGACTGTACATGCCTTTTGTTTCTTTTTGCACGATTGCTATGCCACCACACATGCACATGACCTGATTCATGCCTTATGTTATGATGCTGGCTTTTCTTCACTTACCTGTGAGCACTACACTAGCACATGCCATGCTCATGCCTTTTGCATGTTGATTGAGTGTTTGGATGCCACGATTGTGTGTTTTCTTCTCCTTTTTGTATTTTCCATGATTAGGAGAGTAGAGACATGTTTGCTTCCCTTTCTGGTTAAAATAAAACACATAAATTCAAATAAACATATAATAAGGCATAACTAGAGACAAATGCTTACAATCCCCTTGGTTTAATAAAACGCAAGTAAAAGACACAAAAGCATATTGTGTGAATGATCATTTTAGAAAGCATGCATCTTCTCCTCTATGTCCACCTACAATTTGCGAAGGACAACTCTGGTAGCCCGTTCTATAGCTTTGGCATAGGGCGTGATGCTAGTTTGTCCCCCCTTGTCCGGGGTCGTGTCGGTATTAGTAGAGGGTACAGCTCTTTACTACTACAAGAGTGGAGGCCACCAATGCACCACTTGTTTACTGCTTGCGCTTTGGTCAGGATTTAGAACAGGAACCTTATTGTTTTGACTAGAGTCAAAACCAAAACCCATGAGTGCATCCCGTGTGGTCAACCCCATGCAGGACATGCATGGTGAGAGAGTGCA
Source organism: Posidonia australis (assembly GCA_024699735.1). Classification (NCBI taxonomy): domain Eukaryota; kingdom Viridiplantae; phylum Streptophyta; class Magnoliopsida; order Alismatales; family Posidoniaceae; genus Posidonia; species Posidonia australis. The sequence goes on from JAMKQA010015171.1 coordinate 5,963, forward strand.
CTTTAGGACAATCATTTGCATTATGTGTCATTGCATGCTACTTTAATAACTCGCATTTGTCTTTACGTCGTTGTTCAGGTTCTGATGCCTGTTTCTCTTACCTATTTTCTCAAGTAGCTTGTTGCGAGGTCCTCAGCAAGGAGCTCGGGTGTCTCCATTGCATCCAGCCTCTCGTGGTTGTTTTATCTTGCCTTTTCTGAGCTATTAGTCACTTTTGACAGTAGTTCGCTTAAGAGCTCATGCGTTTATCTTTCGCCATAGCTTCATTCATTTCACTTGCGGCTAGCCATGGTCCCGCAGACCCGTAAGCCTCTGATTATTGTTTTGAAGGGGGTCCCACATTTAAATCCTCTTTCTCTCACTCTGGGTGCTTCTTCTTCCCACCATGCGTCCCGATTTAGGAATCATGGAGGATCTCTACCTCCTTTCCCGAGACAGCGGCAGACACAAGCCGATCTAAGGCCCGTCACTAAGTCGATTGTGGTGACAACCACATGGGCACCAGAAGTTCTACCAACTGCATCTCACCTCTCGGGCCCTCCTGTTTCAGGAGTTCAACCAGCAGCAGTTGCATCTGTTTTAGGGACCACTCTTATTCTGCTCTCGCCTTTTGACCTATCCTTTGATGGGTCTTCGGCCATGCAAGCTCAGAGCTTGAGAACTTTGGCCCGGAGGCCTGAGCATAATCCTCTTGATCCTGTTAAGTGTCCTTTTCGACCCCTGAGATTCCAGTGAAGACCACTATAGCATTGCAGGCTCACCCCACTGCACCATCACCTATATCATTGCCCTAGCATCACACTGCTCCAACAATGAGGGTGTTTTCTCTGCCTCCTACACCAAAACTACACTTGTCACAGCATGCACCACAATTACGTATGACCAACCCATTAGTTGTGCGAGAATACAGCATTTCTCGAGTTCGTCGCCTAGAGACATATCGGTGCCACAATTGTTGCTCTCGCGCCCAACCCCATGCACAGCACAGCATACTCACAGCCCACCTCAACATCAGGATCAGGTTCCAGCATGTAGGTCATCACTACACACTAAGTGCATACTTTCCACTGTCAAGCTAGTGCATCTTGTTGCGTTGACTCGGCTAGGACAGCAGCCTATGGAAAAACGAGGCCGTCATGTTGAAAGTGACTACACTCCACTGGGTGAGTCGCTGAGTGCTGTTTTTCCTCGGGTTGTGTCACTTCTGAGACTCCTGGATCCGTCCCCCACCAACTCCACTTCCTCGGTGGTACAACACGAATGTATGCTGCGATTATCACCGAGCCCTGGGGCACTCGACTGATAATTGCCACACTCTACGGGATGTCGTTCAAACTTTGATTGATAGTGGGACTTTTGTCAATGGCACGCAAGATGCAGCACCCACATCTATGTCTTTACCCTCACCAGCATCTAGTTCAACATGCATTACACACCCACACACCACTGTTGAGCTGACACATCATGTTGTGTCAGTTCAACAAGGGCAGCAACAACAGCAAAAGCGACCTCGCCATAGGGAAAGTGACTTCACCCCACTTGGAAAGTCATTGAGTGACATCTTTCCTAAAGTTGCATCGTTCCTGTAGCTACCGGAGGTTTGTTCACCATCGAACCCACTTCCTAGGTGGTATAAGACGAATTTGTTCTACCAATTCCATTGCACCCATGGACATTGGACAAACAAGTGTTTTACCCTCTGGAATGCTGTCCAGGATTTGATTGACAATGGAGACATTGTCGTCAACCCACAAGAGGCAGCACACACATACACCTGCACCCACACCGGTACATGCACGAGCACACCCTAGAATAGCCGACCTTACCTTGTCAGAGCCAGTAAGCTCCGAGGATGCTGGAACTTCAGGGGTTTATTCTCTTTCTTTTAATTCTTTCCCAGGGAATCCATCAAGCCTCATTAGCCTAGTTTGTCCTCTTGTCTTTTCTCAGGTTCTGTCCGATGACGCTCACATGTGCCACTCTTGTTCTTGTTCCTTTGCAAGGGGCCTAACCAAAACTTCGTCAGTTTGCCATGCATCGATCTAACACAGCACATGCAAGTACCCTGGATCTGGTAGGAGACAGCTGTCACAGTAGATATCAACTCCAACAATAGATACAGTCTTAACGTCACCAGTAGATTCAACATTCACAGTGACAGTCTCAGTTTCAATAATGATTTTGGTAGCTTCAGTTACACCTACCTTGATTCCGATTTCCAGTGGCACTATTAGGAGTTACTTTGAACCCCAATGGCATCGACAAAACAATAACAACAAGGACTGGAGTTGTATCCTTTTCCTTTGTTTTTTTTTTTTTGCATCACCATAAATCAAAACACAAAAAAATAGAAAAAGCACAAAAGTTGAAAAGGAAAAGAAAACACAAAATAGAAAAACATTAAGAACAATAGAAAATAATAGTTTGCTTGTCAATAACATTTTGTCCGATGATGAAAATTGGAGAAGCTTGCCTATGTCAGAACAGACTATCCTCAATTGTCACTACTTAGACAACCAAGTTAGCAAGGGAGCCACCGAACATCAAAGTCGAACGAAATGTCCAAACTCCGCAAGGATCCTGTACCTCCAAGAGGGAGATAAAATGTTAGGAGTGACTGAGGGTGTAAGCCAGAAAAGAAAACATACATTTACAAGGGCAAAAAAGAATAGAGAAGACAGAAGGTGAAGACAAAAGTTAGACTAAGAGAGAGAGGAGTGCGACGTAACTCTACCCTTACCATACCTTGGTGAGGAGTTGGAGTATGCACCCAATAAAATTACACCTTTGAGGGACTGACCCACCCTTTCAGGCCTCCAGAATAGATTGGGTGCTTATTACCTCTAAATCAAGATTAGAGTGAAACTGCGCGTCTATGAGGGAGCAAGAGAAAAGTCAATGATATTATAATAAAAAAAAGGCAAGTGTACGACCCTAAAGAGTTTGGCATGGAGCCAGGTCCATTACACTACATTATAGTGAGTTTGTGTGCCACCACTACTCATCGAGAGCTACCTATGGCTTGTGAATCTCTATAGTGACAACTGAGTCGAAGGTGTTATTCTCCTCTAACAGGCATACAACTTTACAGCCAAACTGAGGGCAGACAAACAGCCGAACTAAACAAGCAAGCAATCCAGATAATGAACTCAGTGAACAAGCAAAGCAATAAATGTAGATAACAAGCAACTAAAATCACACCTAGCCAACAAGACATGCATTTCTTGATCAAACAATAAGGTCGCTCTCAAACAACTAGTCTTCTTGTTCACAATAATAGAGTCCACCACCATAATCATAATCATCACAATTTTGTTTGGGTGAATCTCTTTGCTTGCATATGGATTTGTTCAATAGGATATTTTTTGCCAAGTGTTTTTAGCCAAGGGCATTTCAACTGCTCGTTGGTTAAAGAGCATATGTAGCAAGGACACCAATTAGTGCACAAGCTACATAGACTTGCAGAATCAACAACATGACAGCAGCTCCTCCACAGCAGTCCAGGTGTGGTAAACATTATTTGGAGAATGCCTGAGGTTAACACAGCCAAGTACAGGTTGCAGTCAGAACACAATAAGCAGCTGAACAAAGTATAGCCTTGACATGCTAGCCTAAGACAAACTACAATTTATCTCATCTCATCCTGCCATCTGAGTGAAGCTTAGGATATTGGATGAATATACATGCCTCCAATCAGTAAACAATTGTGTTGCTGGCCTTGAACAAAATCAACCTCGACCACTTCAGTGATTCAAAGTGTGCCTACAATCACAACCTAATCCTCAAGTCTTACATCTTCGAGTGGTGCCCAACACTTCCCAGGGTAGCTTGACTCGATGCCAAAGGCATCTATTTTGCCTTGGTATCTCCTTATTTGACTTCTGTTTTCATTGAGCATCATTTGCCTTTTATGCTAGGGGCATGTCAGCTACTTTCTAGCTGGGCTCACACAATCCGCTACTTGGTTTATCAAGGGCAAGTCGGTCGTTCTCTGATCAGGACCACCCACACATCAAATGATTAACAGAGACAACAACATGACCGTGGTCTCCACGTAGTAATCCAGAATCTCGTAAATACAACCAGGAGAATGTCATACGGTAGCATGGTCAAATACAGAACCATCAAAACACCATGGTTCAGTAGAACATGGCCTGGACATAATAGTCAAAGGTAGGCTGCAATCTCAATCAAATGCCTATGTCAAATTGACACAATTCCTTCTGTCTTCCAAGTACAATACGGGATGGCAGTTGGGTATACATATTTCCAATCACTAGATGAATGCATCATTTGCTTTGACTAATGATTGTCTCAATTATTCCGATGGTTACAGGTGCATCTATAGTTATAGTTTGGCTTCCAAGACTCCATACTCTTGAGTGATGTCCAGCCAGTTCAATACTAGGGGCATGTCAGCTACTCTTTGGACAAAAGTCACATATCATGTGCCTGACAGAACACCAGCTTACTATGTAACCAAACTAGAGCCTTCGACTAGGGGCATGTAAGCTACTTTATGGAAAGGAGGAATGTTTTGAGACCGCTTGGTGCAAATTATCTTTGGAATGATGGTCAAGCACACGTTCTAATAAAGAAGTGACATTCATGACATCGACAGTGGCTTGGTCTAACGAGTCTAGGTTCGTTCTCCTTCTAGGCTTTAAATAAAGTCTGGATTTTAATCTTCCTCGACTTCGCTCTGATTAGGTGAAATCCTCATCTCCTTGATTCTTGCCTGAAAGGGCGGAATTCAAAGACGCTTTTTCCTCGTCTCCTTGATTCTTGCCTGAAAGGGAGGAATTCAAAGACACTTTTTTCTCGTCTCCCTGATTCTCGTCCGAGAGGACGGAAGTAAAAGACACTTTTCCTATTCATTCCAAGCCATTCTGTCTGAACATCGACAGTGGCTTGGTCCAATCTATTGGCGGTTCTGAGCTGTTGTCTGAGCACCGACAGCGATTCGGTTCACTCTTGGCGGTTCCGAGCAGTTACCTGAGCACCAGCAGCTACTCGATTCACTCTCAGCTGTTTCGAGACGTTGCCTGAGCACCGGCAATGACTCGGTTCACTCTCGGTGGTTCCAAGCCATTGCTTGAGCATCGGCAGCGACTCGGTTCACTCTTGGTGGTTCCAAGCTGTTGCTTGAGCACCGGCAACGAGTTGGTTCACTCTCGGTGGTCATGAGCTGTTACTTGAGCACCGGTAATGGCTTGGTTCACTCTCGGCGGTTCTGAGTGGTTACCTGAGCACCAGCAGCAACTCAGTTCACTCTCGGTGGTTTCGAGCCGTTGCTTGAGCACTGACAACGACTCAGTTCACTCTTGGTGGTTCCGAGCCATTGCCTGAGCACTGGAAGCGACTCAGTTCACTCTCGACGATTCCGAGCCGTTGCCTAAGCACCGGCAATGACTCGGTTCACTCTCAGCGGTTCGAGCTGTTGCTTGAGCACCGGCAGGGACTCGGTTCACTCTCAGCAGTTCCAAACCATTGCCTGAGCACTAGCAGGGACTTGGTTCACTCTTGGCGGTTCTGAGCTGTTGCCTAAGCACCGACAATGACTCGGTTCACACTCAGCAGTTTCGAGCCATTTCTTGAGCGTCAACAGTGACTCGATTCACTCTCGACGATTTCGAGCAGTTGCTTGAGCACCGATAGCGACTAGGTTCACACTCGGTAGTTTCGAGCCGTTGCTTGAGCACCATCAGTGATTCGGTTCACTCTCGACGATTCTAAGCCATTGCTTGAGCACCAGCAGTGACTCAATTCACTCTTGGTGGTTCTGAGCCGTTGCCTGAGCACCGGCAACGACTCGGTTCACTCTCGGTGGTTCCGAGCCGTTGCTTGAGCACCGGCAATGACTCGGTTCACTCTCGGCGATTCTGTGTCATTGCCTGAGCACCAGCAATGATTCAATTCACTCTTGACGATTTCGAGCCGTTGCCTAAGCACCCACAATGACTCGATTCACTCTCTGCGGATCCCAGTCGTTGCCTAAGCATCGATAGCAACTTAGTTCACTCTTGGTGGTTCCCAACCATTGCCTGAGCACAGGAAACGACTTGGTTCACTCTCGATGGTTCGAAGCCATTGCTTGAGCACCGGTAGTGACCTGGTTCACTATCGACAATTCCGAACAATTGTCTGAGCACCGGAAACGACTCAGTTCACTCTCGGTGATTTCGAGCCGTTGCCTAAGCATTGGCAGCAACTCGGTTCACTCTCAGCGGTTCCGAGCTATTGCTTGAGCATCAACAATGACTCGGTTCACTCTCGGCAGTTTCGAGCTTTTTCTTGAGCACCAGCAACGACTCGATTCACTCTCGACAGTTCCTAGTCATTGCTTAAGCACCTGCAGCGACTCAGTTCACTCTCGACGGTACCGAGTCGTTGCCCGAGCACCGACAACGACTCGTTTCACTCTTGGCGATTTCGAGCCGTTACCTAAGCACTGGCAATGACTTGGTTCACTCTTGACGGTTCTGAGCCATTGCCTGAGCACCGGTAGCGACCCGGTTCACCTTAGGTGGTTCCGAGCCATTGCCTGAGCACCGACAACGACTCGATTCACTCTTAGTGATTCTGAGCCGTTACCTTAGCATTGGTAGCGACTCGGTTCACTCTCTGAAGTTCTGAGTCATTGCTTGAGCATCAAAAACGACTCGGTTCACTCTTGGCGGCTCCGAGCTTTTGCCTGAGCACCGACAACGACTCGGTTCACTCATGGTGGTTCCGAGTAGTTGCCTGAGCACCAACAGCGACTCGGTTCACTCTCGATGGTTCTGAGCCGTTGCCTGAGCACCAACAACGATTCATTTCACTCTTGGCGGTTCCGATCTGTTGCCTGAGCATCGGCAACGACTTGGTTCACTCTTTGCAGTTCCTAATCGTTGCCTAAGCACCAGTGTGATCATGCAGGTGGAACCCTGCACGGCTTTCCTTACAGTGCGTGGAAGCACACGAGGAGTCTCGATACTGTCACGGCAAAGATGGTGAATCTGGAGAAGAAAACTAGACTTGGAAACACCAAGGAAAGATAACAAAAGATAAGGAAAGGTGTCACCACCTAGTCTTTTAATGGAAAGACAAGGAAAACCAAACATGAAGGAAAACCAAGAGGAAATCAAGGTGACGAGAACATGTATGCTCCGTGCCAAATGGATGAAATGCACAAATCAATGCGGGCCAAAGAAAGGGCAAGGATTCTTGTTACGCATGAGGAAGGGGTTAGGCACCCCCATGTGCTCGAAGAAATCGGTCTTTCTAGGTTTCGTGATTGCTAATGGTCTATTGTGTGTATGCTTGCCTATTCAGAATGCACATGCTTAAAATGACTGCGAAAACATGCCAAATCAAAGAGAAGAAATGAATAAAAGGAAAAAAGATAATCCAAGGGACAAATGTAGGCATTGAGAATGTCGCTTTACTGTACACCCGTGGGCGATGAGGAAATTTGTGAAAATCAAGAAACTCTCAGAAAGCGTCAAGCAAATCAGTGAAAATTTGAAGAAATCCGAGAAAAACAAATTGGGGAAAAATAATCCTCATTCAGGACAATGTCGGCATTGTTAAGCCTATTAATGTACGCCGTCGGGCGATTGAAAGCCAAATCAAATTAAAATCGTGAAAGTCGAAAGAAATCCAGGAAATGATGGAAAAACTAAGTTTGAAATGAGTTAGAAATGTGAGCACGATGTAAGGAAGAAAGCTCGAGAAAATATGCATGAAAAAGTAGCAACAAAAGGTACAAAATGCATGTGTGAGTGTAAAAAAGTAAATTCTAGGGGTTTTTGTGCAAAATTCATAAATTCTAAATGAAAACTGAAATTCTGTGACTAAATCATCAAAAATACATAGGAAAACACATTTTATGTAATTTTGAAGAAAACTGGTGTCAAATGTGCAAAGCTGTGCATTTTTGGTTAAATTCAAGATTTCTAGGGTCAAAATGCAATTTTTCCATTAAAACATGTATTTAATGCAATTCTACATAAATTCAGGGTTAAATATGCAAGAAAAAGAGTCCATGTTTAAAAACAGAAAGTTTTAGGGACTGACATGCAAATTTACCATAGAAAACATGCATTCAGTGAGAAATCAATAAAATTCAGGGGCTAAAATGCAATTCAGGTCACATTTGAGCAAATATTTAAATTCCTAGGGTTTAACTTGCAATTTTGACAGGGAAACATGCATTCAGAACAATTTCAACCAAGCTCAGGGTTTTTTATGCAAAATGCTGGATCTAAAATGTAAGAAAAGTAAATCAGGGGGTTTTTGTCTAACTTTAAAGCCTGGAAAACATTTTTAAGAATTTACAAGGGCTCCTCTACAATATTTCAAGACAAATATTATTTAAATGATTTTAAAAAATATATGTAGGGACCAAATAGTAAGGAAAAGGACCTATTTGTAAGAAAATAAGGACCAAACTGAAAAGAAAAGGAAAGAACTGAAGTTATTTAAAAGAAAAAAACTATTTTTTAATTTTTTTAAAAGGAAAAGGAATCGACGGCCGTCGACGACGGAACTCCGCCGTCGATGACCGTCGGGGATTCCCTTTTAGGGCATCCGGATACCCAATCGAGCATCAAGTCCTACTGGAAGCCAAAGAAGAAGGAGGAGAGGAGATCTAGTGGTTTGGATCCGACGCTCGATGGCTGGAGTTGGCCTCCCACCTCCCTCACCGTCAACACAACTCCGGCAATGGCTCCGAGGAAGGAGGTGGTTCTAGAGGGCTGTGGTGCGGCACTCAGGGCTCCTAGAGGCTTGGAGGCGACGAGTGGAACACTTCCCCTCTTACAGAAGCAAGAATGGGACACTCCTCCCATCCTCTGGTCTAGCCTGTCGTCGACGCGATCCAACTCCGACAAGCCTGACTATGGAGGTGATTCAAGGCACGATGCTTGGCTTTGATGGCTCAGGAATGCTGGAGGTGTGCCGTGGAACGTTCTTGGAGGCTCATAAAGGCACGATGACGCTGCAAGCGGGCAGTCCGTCGTCGTTACCAGTCGTCTTCTCCGACGACAGCAACGACGCACAACTCTGGTGATCTTCTACTGGAGACTCAAGGAGGCAGCAAAATGGCACACCAGGGATCGAAGAAGCAAAAGGGACCTCAGCTGGATTCATGCCCTCACCTCTGTCGTCGGAGAACGACTCCGGTGAGGCCTGAAAACACGATTCTAGCCAATGAAGGCCTCTGGCTCTATTGGAATCGATCGAGGGAGGTAGAGGGAGACCTAGGAGATTATTTTTGAAGTAAATTGAGGTCAATGGAGGGCATACCTTGTCTGGCATAGGAGTTGACCTCGCCAGAGATGGCTGGAAACTCTGATTTTTCCTCCTCCACGAGCTTCCTTCTTGCTCCTGGATCACTCTGGTATCTCTGGTTGGGAGGAAAATGCTTTGGGGGCTCTCCTCTCAAATTTTCCAACAACCCTTTCTCACTTGCAAATGGGGGTTATTTATAGGCTTGCTGTGGTGGTTATGGGTTATTGTGATTAGTTAAAGGTTGTTGGATTAAGTGAGAAGTTGTTAGATTAAGTGAGAAGTTGTTAGAGTTTGTTTAAATAGTGAGATGTTGTTATAGGTGGTTAGAGGTTGTTATGTTGGAGAGGGAGTTAGTTAGAGAGTTTAGTTTGTTACATGAGTTTGTTAGAGTAGTTATGAGGGAGTGGAAGTTAGTTAGGTTGTTAGGGTTTGACTAAGGGTTAGACCTAGGGTTTAGGATTTGGATTAGGGTTTTCAATTTGGATTTAGGTTTAACCTAGGGTTTAGGGTTTGTTTTAAGGTTTAACCTAGGGTTTAGGGTTTGGATTAGGGTTTTGAATTTGGTTTAAAGTTTAACCTAGGGTTTAGGGTTTGGATTAGGGTTTTGAGTTTGGTTTAGGGCTTAACCTAGGGTTTAGGGTTTGGATTAGTGTTTAAAGCTAATTTTAGGGTTTTGAGTTAGGTTTTTGAATTTTTAATTTGATTTAGTTTAGTTTTAGAGTTTAAGGTCCCACTACAAGTGTGACCATGCCAGTGGAACCCTGCACGGCTCTTCTTACTGGTGCGTGGAAGCACACGAGGAGTCTCGATATGGTCACGGCGAAGATTTTGAATCCGGAGAAGAAGACTAGACTCGGAAACACCAAGGAAGAAAAAAAGAGGATAAGGAAAGGAGTCGCCACCTAGTCTTTTAATGGAAAGACGAGGAAAACCAAACATGAAAGAAAACCAAGAAGAAAACATGTATGCTCCGTGCCTAATGACTTTAGTGCACAAATCAATGCGAGCCAGAGAAAGGGTAAAGATTCTTGTTACACATGGGGAAGGAGTTAGGCACCCCCATGTGCCTATGGAACTCGGTCTTTCTAGGTTTCCTACTTGCTAAATGGTCTACTGGGTGTGTGCTTGCCTATTCTGAATGCGTATGCTAAAGATGACTGGAAAACATGCCAAATCAAAGGGAAGAAAAGAATAAAAGGGGAAAAATTTAATCCGAGGGACAAATGTAGGCATTGAGAATGCCACTTTACTGTATGC
>JAMKQA010015172.1:0-18459 GCA_024699735.1 Posidonia australis
ATTGCATCTTGTTTGCTTTCTACCTTTTTTGGTGTTTTCTTGGTTTTCCTTGTCTTTCCATTAAAAGACTAGGTGGCGACTCCTTTCCTTATCCTTTTGTTTTCCCTTTGGTGTTTCCGAGTCTTGTCTCTTCCTCCAGATTCACCATTTTTTCCGTGACCGTATCGGACCTCCCAGTGTGTTTCCACACACCGGAGTTAGGTTTTGGTGAATCGTGCCCAGGGGTTCCACTGGCATGGTCACACATTCAAAACGGTCACAACAGCTATTACAGAAAAATTCATCAAGAATAATATTGTCGCCAGATATGGGGTTCCATTTGCTATCATTTTTGACAACGGAACTAATTTCATAGCAAAGAAAGCTGATGATTTCCTCTAGAGTTGCAAGATCAGGCATCACAGATCCTCCCCCTATCGACCTCAGATGAATGGGGCAGTAGAGTCATCTAATAAGAATCTGGTGAAAATCTTGAAAAAGATGGCCGAAACTCATAAAGATTGGCATGAGAAGCTGTCTTATGCATTGTGGGCCTACAGGACCTCTATCTGGACCTCAACGGGAGCAACACCTTACACTTTGGTGTATGACATGGAGGTGGTCCTTCCCTTTGAAGTCGAGATTCCATCATTAAGAATCTTGAAAGAGGCAGAATTAGAAGAGGCTGAGTGAGTACAGGACCGTAATGTTCAGCTGGATCTAATTGATGAGCACAGATTGCAAACTCTGCATCACGCCCAATGCTACCAGAAGAGAATGGCCCAGGCATATCAGAAGAAAGTCCGTCCTAGAAGCTTTGAACTAGGATACTTGGCTCTACATGCTATTCATTTGCCCGATGCACGAGGAAAGTTTAGGCCTAATTGGTGCGGAATCTTTCTGGTTAAGGAGGCACTGTCAGGGGGTGCAATCATTCTTGAAGGCATGGACCACACTGGGCAGTCAGAGCCTGTCAATGCCTCCTACTTAAATAAGTACTATCAATGACTCTTTGTCAATCCTAACGCCTTGCACCATGAGCGATGCATTTTCATGTTTTATTTTTATTGCATTCTAGCACAACAGGAATCATCTCCTGCACCTTTGTTCTTTTTGCATAACATCATCATCAATGCTCGATGTGGAAAATCGGAAGCCTGCCTGCGTAAGACATGTCAAGTCCTCCTCATGTGCTACTACCCTAGAAGCTTAGGGTGTGAGAGAGAGATTTCAGACAAATGGGCTAAATGAACAAATCCCCACGGGACCTATATCTCCCGTGGGAGGAAAAAATGTTAGGTCTAGAGAGAGTGTGAGCATTAAAGGAAAAATACACTGACCTTGGAGCATAAAAGAAAATAGGAAGACAGAAGCTAAGCTCTACTGAGAGAGACATGTGAACAACCTTACTCCTACCACATAACTTGGAGAGGAGTCGGAGCATGCATTTACTAAGCCCACATGACCAAAGGGTGTAGCCACCCCTTCAGCACAAGGGAAATAGCATCCACCCCCTCAACCTAAGTGTATTTTACCTCCAAGCAGGAGTATGGTAGGTTTAGCATGTCTATGAGGGAGAAAAGAAAATGAATCCTTAAAAAAGTAGATATAGGGCCCCAAGGATTTGGCATGTGGCCCATAAATCTGAGGGAGAGCCACAAATAAGCCTAAGTGCCTAGGTTAGTGCCTAATGAGTCGAGGACAGTGTCACCTCCTACAGTAGGCAAAACAGGCTTCCTTGGCGCTGAGGGTACCAATATATCAATTAACCCTTTTCTTTGCATTCGCACTTTTTGCACAGCATTTTAGTTAAGCATATTTGCATTTACTTTGCAAGGCGTTTTGTCCGTATTCCGACCAGGGGCATGTCAGCTGCCTTATTGATCATGGTATGGGCAAATAGGCATTCGGCTAGGGGCATGCTAGTTGCTTCTTTAATTGGAAGAATCTGAGACCAGGGGCATGCCGATTATTTAATCTTGAAAGCAGTTCTGGAAATACACGAACAAATACAAGCAATGCAGAAATGACATAAATGCCAATATTTCTTATTGTGGTCCATCACTGATACATGTATTGCTAATCAATTCTAGGCCTTATTGAACTGCTAGCCCCTGTGAAACCAGTACGGCTAGGTGGGATCTCGCTCAAAGGCCATGTCTCCTGTATCTCGGCTTCGTATTCCACCGTACAGCCAGAACCCTTAGTGATGGCAAGATCAGAGGACTTGATGCCAGCTTGCATCATGTGGGCTAGTTCTGAAGTTGTTGCATTTGAGCCACCTATATACCTCTTGTACCGTTCAGGATAGGGACTTTGCTCAATAGAATCCTGGCAGAAGCCGAACTGGAGGAGGACCTGGACGGGACGATACTCCACACCTCCCGAAAATCCCAGAAGGACCACGAGCCGCATATCTCTGGCATTGAAAAAGGCAATAAAGGTTCTTGATGTCGAGGATATAATGCACCATGTCACTGAATCCTCTGCAAGATTCTATAGTCTGTTGCACAACTCTTGCACCCCTGGGAGTGTCCTCGAATGGTGGGTACGGCTATAGGCTTCAAATGCAGACGACCGAGGGCGAAGAATCTTCATCGCCATATGGGCAGCAAACCAAACCTAGCAAAGAAGGAATCATGGTTAAGAAAATCACAACAGAATATTTAAGTATAAAATGGCTTGCTTACCTGCACTAGAGCACCACATCCATGGAAATGGCGGGAGCGCTTCAATGCCCGGTCCAAACCAACATAGGTTTCAGCGAGTAGTACAGGAGCCAAATCAATCTGGCGAACAACTATCGCCTAGGCTATCTCTGCCACCTCGATTGCCACAGTCGTCCGGCCATGGCTAAATATGAGCTCCTCGAGGAAGCGCAGTACAAAGCTATAAAACCACAGGATGCCTAAGGATGAACGGGCATTGATGATCTCACCAAAATAGTCCAGGCGCACCATGGTTGTAGATCCATCTCTACAGACAAGTCTCTCCTCATAGACATCTTTGGCCATGCCCGTGACTCGGCTCAAAACATGAACATAGCTGTCATGGCAAGTAGTGACTGGAGGGGGCATGAATGGTGACAAGCCGCAAATCCGTCTGACTTCCTCCAAAGTCAAAGTCATCTCAACCTACCCAAAGCGGAAAACGTGCAATGCTGATTTCCAAAATCGGGCCACAGCACACAGCAGATGCCAGTTAACCTCCACCTTAGCTATACTCAGAAGGGAGGAGGAAATGCCCCAGACCCGTAATTTTTCGCGGTCAGCAGCTGTTAAAGCATCAATCCAACCACGCAGAGCACTTGAGCAGTTTTTTGGTGTCACCATGGTGGGATAACTCTATGAACAAAGATTTGGGCCAAATATGGCAGTAAAAAAGGGCAGAACTTGACATAAATCTGGGGCAAGCACCACAGTCCAGCAGAATATAATACAGAAAGCATATGCAGAATTAAGAGGCATGTTCAAGATATTTTGTTATAGGACCGGGATAATATCACAGAATGCAAAATTTGCAGCAAAGCACAAAGAGGCCAACGAGAAAACAGCAGAAAACACATATACAGAAGAACATACCATTGTGATGCGTAGCCGGTGCTCAGAAAAGATCCAAAAGAGAGCTAGAAGCAAGGATCCAACGTTGTTTTTTCAGAAAAGACAGTAGCACATTTCACTGAATGCGAGTTTATATAGGGAAAATAAAAGGGGGGTCAGCAAAAAAAGAAAGTAAACCTGCCATTTTTGGAGGAGCACATAGGTGGCACCCATACGTGGCGCACCTCAGCAGCGCACTTAGGTGGCGCATGGAATAAGTTGCAAATTTCAACAGCACCTCCCCTAAAATTGGGAACTCGCCAAATCGGCACCATTTATTTTAGCTTGCACAGAGAACCTGCATACAGCATACACATAAAACCCCTGGGGGGGGAGCACATCACGTAATCTAGATTTTTTTCCAAAAGGGTTACAATATTCCACTGTTATTACAAAGATTGGAAAGAACTGCAAATACAAAAAAAGCTACTCCTCGTCTGAATCTTCTTCGTCAGATGCCTTTTGGAAATATTCAGCCGGGAGATGGGCGCCTCGTCGGGTGATTCGATGCGACCACTGAGCAGCTGCAGTAGCCTAGGAACGGGGAGCAGAATCGTGGACCCTCTAGGTAACCTCAGTATCTGAGCGGTCCTCCTCAGATGCCTCCATAGTGAAATCCCCGCTACTGGCTACATTCACCTCCTGAGCTGGGAAGTCTTGCTGCAATGTCAAAGTTTTCTGTTAGCAGTCAGAATTATAAGGGAAGTTAACAAAAAAATAGAAACAGAAACATACCTGGATGATGTTAGGCAAGCGCAATTCCTACAAAATAACAGATATGTTAGGCATGCTTTAAGCTGAAAATGATAATTTGCAAAGTAAAAGTCTTACCCTCTTCCGACGGATATCAACGTAAAAGGTGCCAAATTGTTCTTCAAAGCCCTGTGGATTGTGACAAATGTCAGACTTATATAATTCATATATCAGCAATATTAAGTAGGGGTGGTAATCATGTAACTTGGCCCAGTCGGAGGCATACCACATCCCGTGCTGGCTGTCCCGCACTGCCTCCTCAAATAGGTACGGCTTCCCCACATGCCTATACCAAGTCAGATAGTCAGTATAGTTAACTTCCTGAAGGACGTGTCTGTCCTAAGAAGCTAAGGCTGTTGCATGCCGGCTTCTAGAAACTGAGCGAGTCGTAGCCGGACGATCCATATCAGAAGGAGGAGGGGCAGGAATGCAGAACTCGTTCAGGAATTGATGCCGCACTAGCCCCAGAAGGAAATAAGCCGACTTCTTCATGCAATAAAATTTCACCTGTTTGTCTCTAAGAACGCGGCCAGAGTTCAGGGGAGCCCAATCAAAGCCATCATATCTGAAGAATGGGCGCAGATGAACCTGTTATAAAGCAAGAAAAATATATAAGCAATCTAAGCAAGCATTAGAGGATACCACATAAAAAGGAAGGGAAACTCACATCCTCGAGCTCTACCAGGTCCAGCAGATACCGGTAGGACTCGTAATTATAGACCCTAGCAGCAACCCAATGGTCAGGCTCGACCCATTGGCGGGGAAGGGGCAGAAGCTCGTCCCGAAGGCGACCGAAACTATGCCCTCTGGTGATATGCTCCATGACCCAATACTGGAAATGACAGACCGAAGTCAGTCTATCAAATATTAAGCATAAAGGAATTTTATTTTGCGAAATAATGAAAACAAATACTTACAGTTAGCAGAGAGTATAGCCACACATAAGAGCGGCACCCAAGCTTAACCACGTTGTCAATCTCGCAGATCAGCCAGGTATAACTAGCACTGGCTCAATCATAATGATCCAGATGCTCCAGATTGGTTAAATACACTATCCAATTAGCATGAATGCAATAAGCAGATGAATCACAGAACATCATGGCCAGAAGATCCAGCAGGAAATGCGTTAGTACAAAGTTTGCCTCCTCGCTGTTAGGCTCGGGATTAGGCCAGAATTTGTCCCACTCTCTCAGCCATCCTACTGTGATCATGTATTTCCCCCGAGGTGGCTTTGGAGGAACACAACCTAAGAGCGCAGGAGCAAGGTGCTTACCGTGAGTAGTCTCACTTATAATCGGCTCATCACCGAAGGGAAGACTCGTCAACAGAGCCCACTGATCAGGTAGGACGGTCAGCTCTCCAAATGGAAAATGGAAAGTATGTGTCTCAAACCTCCACCTTTCCACTAAAGCCCTTAAGAAGTTATAATGACCGTGAATGATGGGTATGCGAAGCAAACCTCCAAATGGGGAGCGGTGTAGGAGGAAGTCCTGCAGAAAGTCCGGTCGACGATGGAAATGGTCAAGCATTGGGCCTCAGTGGCACCGCATGATCCGGTTTGCGTCTCCCTCCTGAAATGTCAAGAACAGAATTAATGCCAAGTCAAGAGCAATTAAAGCTTGTTAAAGCAGGAAAATTACCCCAAAATCTGGACCCTTACAGATGTGATGGTCAATTAGCAGCCGCCCCACAAAATTGCTGGACTCCTGGAAATGCATTAGTCAGATAAGGCACTAGATTTATATGCACATTTTCTTCCAGTTTGGGCTTACCTCAATAGGGACGGCAGGAGTCGAACTGCTGGAGGCACGTGACCTCGAAGAACTACCTCGTCGCTGGGAGCGAGAACTAGGCGACGTATCTCGAGAAGGCTGTGAGGTTCCCTCCTCTGGAATCGGGTCGTCCTGCAATGGGGGCAAAGACCAAATTAAAGTAAAATGGCAGCAACAGGCATGGTAAACACAAAATGTTTAAGCCCAAAGTCAAAGTCAGGTATTGCATTACAGGCAAAGGTGAAGGCATAGCATTTAAATAAAGCACTATGTCAAGCGTACAATTAAAGCTCAGTGTTATGTGGAAATGAGAAAATCATATGGCAGTATTTTCTTGTTTAAAATATGCTGAAGTAGAACACTTTGAATAAGCTATCAAGCATGATTCAGCAATTTGGTTTGTAGTAGTTTGCAACAAAAATCAGAGATGGCGTAGAAGAGCAGCATGGCATTTTATCAAAGCGTGTAAGCAAACAACAAGTATTCCCCAAATCTTGAACCTTCTTCACAGCCTCCCTAATTCATTGCCCACCTATCATCAAAAACTATGGCTACCACCACATTCCTCATCGCCACATCGCCGGCCCGTCACCACGTGGCTTGGTCTGCCAGAACCCACCACACAGCTAACTCGTCGCAACCCTTCACCTCACGGCTGCCCCACCAAAACCCAACAGCCAATCTGCCTCACGGCCAGCCCGCCATCGCACTGCTTAGTCCGTTGGAACCCACTGTCGACTACTCCGTTGCATACCTACCATCACCACCTCAGCTCGCCGAAACCCATGAGCCGTCGGTCATTCAAGCAAGAAGCAAGAAGCAAGCGAAGAACTC
Organism: Posidonia australis; assembly: GCA_024699735.1. Taxonomy (NCBI): domain Eukaryota; kingdom Viridiplantae; phylum Streptophyta; class Magnoliopsida; order Alismatales; family Posidoniaceae; genus Posidonia; species Posidonia australis. Next base: position 6,938 of record JAMKQA010015172.1, read on the forward strand.
TAGCACAGAGCAAAAATACAAGAGGGGAGCTCGAGATTACCTTCGCTGGTGAACCCTTGTCTAGCCAATCTTGAAGGGTCCGGTCCATCGCTACCGCAACTAGTCGCCGATCCTCGCCGCACCTCACCGACGCGCCTCACGCCCGCACCAGCCGAGAGCACCCCGTCGACGCACCTTCTACGCGTCGTTGTCGTAAGAGGATGAGAGGGGCAGAGAAAGTGGAGAGATGAAGAGAAGAGAGGGGAAAGAGGAATGGTTTTGTATGCAAAGAAGAAATGGGGAAGAAGAGGAAGAGACACGCCCTTTGAGAGAAGAAGGAAAATTAAGAAGAAAAAACTTTATGCATGTTGTTTTGGGGGATATGAAAGCAAATCAGCAGAACCATGAAGAGCCAAGCAGCACAAATACATCTGCAGTTCCAGCAAGCAGAGAGAAATGAAAAAAAATATTCCTTGACGGTTATAGCAGTTATCCAGTGGGACCCACGTGTGAAATAAGTCATGGTTCAAAATGCAAAATGGTCGTGAAAATTGCATTTCAGCCCCTAGCACCTCACATCTTATGCTCCAAGAGCAGGATATGCAGTGTCAAGCACATGGCCCACAAAATGCTAGATGGGGTAATTTGCAGAAAACCGCCTACGTTTCGTAAATTTGCAGATTAGTCCACAAAGGACGTGGGAAGTTTAATTTAAAGCAGACATTTGTTGATATATAGCAGAATCTCAAATGTCACAGCATAATGGTAATACAGCAATCAAGAGGCTGTCGTGATTGGACAATTTGCAATAAAGCCCTCAAGTTATGGATGTTTGCAAATAAGTTCTCACCTTTTGCAAACAATGCCACATTCGATTGAAGATTCTAGCAAGAAAAGATTGGACATGCATCTCAACATAAGCGGCAATCTCTACACCGTAGCATCATCAATCAGCATATTACAGTCCTGCCCGTCGGGGCACCTTTGTCATTTTCCTTCCTGGGGGACAATCCAAGAATCATCGCTTTGTTTTCTGGGATATCCTTTTGAGCATATGAGACCCTTCTACCCCTTTTGGATTTTCGCGGGTGCGGAATCCAACTTGTTGACTTTGACCGAGCGGTCAACGTCGTTTGCCCTTTTGGATTTTCGAGGGCGTGAAATCCAACTTGCTGACTTTCACCAGGCGGTCAATGTTATTTGCCCCTTTTGGATTTTCACAGGCGCGAAATCCAGCTTGTTGACTTTGACCAGGTGGTCAACGTCGTTTGCCCCTTTTGGATTTTCGTGGGCACGGAATCCTGCTTGTTGACTTTGACCAGGTGGTCAAAGTTGTTTGTCCTTTTGGATTTTTGCAGGTGCGAAATCTAGCTTGCTGACTTTGACCGGGTGGTCAATGTCATTTGCCCCTTTTGGATTTTCGCAGGCGTGGAATCCAGCTTGTTGACTTTGACCGGGCGGTCAACGTCGTTTGCCCTTTGGATTTTCACAGGCGTGGAATCCAACTTGTTGACTTTGACCGGGCGGTCAACGTCGTTTGCCCTTTTGGATTTTCACGGGCGCGGAATCCAACTTGTTGACTTTGACTGGGTGGTCAATGTCGTTTGCCTTTTTGGATTTTCACGGGCGCGGAATCCAGCTTGTTGACTTTGACCAGGCGGTCAACGTCATTTGCCCCTTTTGGATTTTCATGGGCGCGGAATCTAGTCTATTGACTTTGGCCAGGCGGTCAACGTCGTTTGCCCTTTTGGATTTTCGCTGGTGCGGAATCCAGCTTGTTGACTTTGACAGGGCAGTCAACGGCGTTTGCCCTTTTAGATTTTCACAGGCGTGGAATCCAACGTTTTGACTTTGACCGGGCGGTCAACGTCGTTTGCCCCTTTTGGACTTTTGTGGGCGCGAAATCCAGCTTGCTGATCTTGATCGGGCGGTCAAGGTCATGTGCCCCTTTTGGATTTTCACGGGCGCGAAATCCAGCTTGCTGGCTTTGACTGGGCGGTCAAATGTCCTTTGCCTCTCCTGGACTTTCGCGAGCGCGGAGTCAGTTGGTTGACTTTGACCGGGCGGTCAAAGTCCTTAGTTTCTTGGATTTCCTTGGGCAGGAAATCCTGTGGCTTGACCTTTTGACCGGATGGTCAAGGTCCTAGCCCCTTTCTCAGATTTCCTTGGGTAGGAAATCCTGTGGCTTGACATTTTGACCCGATGGTCAAGGTCCTAGCCCCTTTCTCGGATTTCCTTGGGTAGGAAATCCTATGGCTTGACCGTTTGATTGGATAGTCAAGGTCCTAGCCCTTTTCTCGGATTTCCCTGGGAAAGAAAACCCAGCTGCTTGACCTTTTGACTAGGCAGTCAAGGTCCTTATCCTTTCTCTCCTAGGTTTTTGTTGGTGGGGAATCCAGTTGTTTGACCCTCTGGTCGGGCGGTCAAGGTCCTTTTTCTTCCGAGTTTTCGTAGGCGCGAAATCTCTTTGTTCGCCTTTGGTTCTATGCGGACAAGGCCTTGTTTTGCTTGACAAATGGTCTGTTTGTCATGCCCCTTTTCCTTGGGCTGGTATCCCCAACTACTCGGTTGACAACCGTCACGCTGTCAGGCGGCCGGGTTGACAAGACTTGATTGGCTTGTCATATCCCGTCTCTTAGGTTGATAACCTCAATAATCTGGCTGATGAGTCCGACAACTTATCATTTACCTGCCTACGGTTTCCTCTGTGCACATGATTTCTTTATCTTTTGCCTTGTTATTTCAGCATTAGCATCAGCATTGCATCGTCTTGCAAGCACCCATTCTTGTGTTAGCATCAGCTTCGCATCGGCCTTCAGCATCGATTTTTGCATTGGCATCTCGCATTGGCATCACATCCCCAGCATTTAGATCAGTTGTTGCATGCATTTCACATTTGCATTTGCATTTGTCACAAGTCGTGATTTCCGATGCATCCGCTGAATAAGTGACTTACTACCTAGAGCAAATACCATCCTTCTGTAACCTCAAAATGGGGGTATCTTGTCAACCCTAAGCATCGGTCTTGGTTCCCTTCGTCCCTCGAGCTCGCTCAGGGAGGGGCATCTGTAGACACCCCGATTTTGAGGTGACTCAAAGATGAGCTTTCTAGATGTTGCATTGGATGTGGCTAACCTAATTGTATTAGCTAAATCAATCCTAAACCCATAGCAAGCCTGCAACCCAATTAGAAATCCAGATAAGTAGGGGAGAGCACCTAGCTAGCACACCTACCTAGCACACTTAGCTAGCACACCTACCTAGCACACCTACCTAGCACACCTAGCTAGCACACCAACCCGGCACACATACCAGGCGCACATACCAGGCACCCAACCATTTCTCAAGCTGCTGGCTGCTGGCTTTCCACCTCCCATGGCTGTTACCTCTACCAGCGAATATGCCTTGGAATCTTCCATGCTTTTCGTCTACGAGGCTCCTTGTTGTCCTAGGAGTTACCCATGGAAAATCCTTATATATAGACCCCATAAGCAACCATTTGAAGGGGCTGATCATCTTGAAAGATAGAGACACACAGTTAAACTAGCCTTCTCCAAAATTCTGCAACTATTCACTTGAGCTCTCAAGCTTTGCCTTGCATCTAGAGATATTCTCAGCCCTTCCAAAGCATCAAGGAGCTTATTATCTTGGGTCTTTCTTTTCTTTCTTGAAGGAACATATTGGACAAGGTAGGTCCTTCCCACTTTCCCTTTAAATCCTTATTCTTTTGCAATGAAATAAAGCATGCTATAAATTCCACATATATAGTCTGATTTTTCTGTATCTTTATGAGGGTTCTATGATGAATTTACTTATCCTCTTTGCAAGATGCACTTCATGCAAATCTACACTTCTGATTGTTAGCATGTTTACTTTATTTTTAGCATAAAATCTGCAATAGATCGCCTGCATGAGCTATGTTATATTGGGTTTACTTGTTCCATGTTTGTATCCTTTGCATTCTGCATGTGTTCTTGCCATGAACCCATTTAGTCATGTTGTTTTTAATGATAATAAGATAGCTTTGATCAGATGCATCCCATCATGCTTTTAACTCTTAACACTCGCATGAATCAACATGCATTAGCATAAATCACCTATCTTTATTCTGGGTCAGGTTTTGGATCAGATTGTAGTCCGATCCAGATTTTCTGGAGAGCACCTATATGGCGCACCAGAGAAGCGCACCTCTCCAGCGCACCACTCTGGCGCCCCATTCAAAAGCACTAGACTAGTCAGAGAGTAAAATATTCATTTTTGCACGTCTGTTTGCATGGTTTTCTGAATGATTTTGAGCCTGATTCTTTTACCGCTTGCTCTTTTATATTCCATGGTTTCACATGCATGTTTTTGGTTTAAAGCGAGATTGTTTTCTAGTTGTTTTCCCCCTTTGAATAATTAGTCCTTGGTCAGAATCTGGTAGGCTGGTTGCACCTTACTCCAACATGGAGAACCTTGTGCATCAGCCCATGATCCAGTGACATGACTGAATCCTGCATCTTTCGTTTAGCATGCACAGGGTGTGATCTTGTGTGAGGCTACCAACCCTTGAGCACAAGGTCCACAAGTCATTGAATTGCATTTCTTTCACTTTTAAGGCATGTTTTTTCCAAGTTTTGCAAAGGATTTTACATGGCATGGTTTTCTGGAATGCATTCTCATGTGATGTGGCACTGCATGGATTTCTATTTTCCCTCAGCACATCTTTCTGGCCCACATAGGAGCACCTTGGTGGCGCACTAGACTAGAGCACCAGTCTGGTGCATCAAACAGGCACATTAGCCTGTTTTTAGTAGCACACAACAGGTTTTCATATGGTTTTTAGCATGCTTTCTCGACATGTTTTGTTTCTGGATTTTTTCCCTGGTTTTCTTCCTTGACATACCAGGGAGACATAGCTCTGCTTTTAACTATTTTTATGCATGTTAGATTGCATTTGGCATATAGCAAAGCAAGGATGAAAAATCACTCAAGATTGATATATCTTTGATTTTATTCATGCAATGACTTTGCATCGACACTTGACCTGACATACGAGTGATACTTCTGAGCTTTAGGACACATCATGCACTCGTATTTTAGACACCACACACATTAGCATGACATGGCATATCGCCCTCAGGCGTACAAAAAAGGCTGAAAAATCGACATTTCATAAGCAAATGAGAAACCTATAGAAGACCGATTTATCGGGCGCACGAGGGTGCCTAATACCTTCCTCGTGCGTAATAGGGATCCATACCCATTTTCTGGTTTATGACCTGCTCTTCCATTGCATGATTTGCATGTTTTTATTGTTTTCCTTGTCTTCCATTTTAATAGCCTAGGTGGCGACTCCTGCATTTTTATTTTATTTTTGCCGTGACTTTGCCGACCCTCGTGTATTTGGCCTTTCGCGCCGAAGTACTCGAGACTGTCGCCGGCATGGTTACAAATGGTCTATATCTAGTGTTTTACATTAAACACCCCACTTTTCAGTGTTCAGCACAACAAAGGCTAGAATTCAATATTTCTGGTGTTGAACGCCTATAAAGCAGCGTTTTATATTAAACGCCTTACTCCAAGCATCCAACAACTGAGAAATCCCAAATTAAATTTTTGCCTAAAATCCTGGATGTTAAAATAAATCTCCCTGAAAATAAAAAATCTAGCTCTCCTACCAAAAATCTTTTGAAGAACCATTGACAACTAAATAATGATAATTTTTTCAAGGAATATCCTTAATAGAGTAAATGCCATGACGTATACTACTACCAAAAAATTTTCTCTTAGCATTTTGAAAAATGCAATTCCTAAAATATTTTACTTTTAGAACTTTAGCCTAGAGAGAATGATGATTTTTTTAATATGTTCCAAACTATTTTAAAATGAAATCTTTATTATTATCATATATATCATAAAATCCTCAACCTCCTTGTTTTGTATCAAGTTTAAAGAATTCCCAATTTTTCAAATATAAATGTTTAGAACTAGTAGCATAACCCCACTAGAAATCTCTAATAAGATTATCAATCTTTTTAAAAACAAACTTAGAAATCAAGGAAATAGAGAATTAAAATTTAGGGATAGTAGATAACACAAATTACTTTGAGAATTTCTCTACCTAAATGAGATAAGTGTAAGGATTTCCAACTTCTAAGTTTAGATTTAACCTTATCTATCAAACAAGAATAAACAAAGTTTTTATTTCCACCATAAAAGAGAGGACCTCCCAGGTAAAGCTCATCTTTATTCCTTATATTGACATTTACGATTTGACTATTATTGCTCTTAATATTATTATTTGTTTCAACTAAAGTGTATAGAACTTTTTGAGTAATTTAAGCTTTGTCTTGATTGTAATCCAAAATGTAAAGGATTTTTAAAATTTCTTTAGCCATATAAGTGGAAGCTTCACAAAACAAGAAAAGGTCATCTGCAAACAAAAGATGAGATAAAAAAAGACCTTCTCTAGAGATTCTAAAACTTTTATATATATTAGAAGAAGTTCTATAGAAAATAAATCTATATAACATCTCATTACAAATAATAAATAAATAAGGGGATAAGGGACAACCTTGTTTGAGCACCTAGAAGGTTTAAAAAAAATCCATCAACTTGACCATTAAAGGTTGTGGAAAATGTAGATGTAGTAACATTTTACATAATCAATAGAATAACATCATTCAAAAAACCCCAAAACTTCCTCCAAAAATGCCCATTCAAGCTTATCATGACCTTTTGACATATTTGTTTTTAAGGCCATAAAATTTCTACCATTCCTTTTCTTTATTGTATGAAAACATTGTTAAGCAATAATATAATTATCAACCAATTGACGTCCTTTAATAAAAGCACCCTACTCTTCACTAATAATATCTTGTATTAAAGCCGATAACCTATTAGCTAAAATTTTAGAGATAATGTTATTATGATCATGCCCGGCACGAGGGCGATCCGATGTAAGGTCGCGTCAGAGGGAGGATGCCACAGCCATGCCAAGATGGCAAGGGTGCGAGATGGGATGAAACAGAAAGGAAAGACAAGGAAAACCACAAACGAATCACAAAAAGTGAATGAATGAGATGTAAACATGAAGGCTAGATGTCTGTTAACCAGAGGATGGGTAAGGATTCTTATTACGCACGGGGAAGGTGTTAGGCACCCCCGTACGCCCGAGGAACTTGGTCTTTCTAGTCTGATTCGCTTGCTAGAGGTTGAATGAATGTTTGCTATGCCTAGATTGTGTTCTAATCATGTTGACGTGAGTACCAAGACAAGACTGGATGGATGTATAAGAGAGAATGCGAAAGCTGCAAAGAAATCCTCGTGAAATGATGAAATTACAAAGTATGACGTAACAAAGAAAATCACATGAAATGACCAGGTTTCTGGCGAGAATGGCTTAGAAAAGTCATACAGGTATCAAGAATGCCAAGAATGCAATTGACTAAACTTGTTAGAATCAAAGAAAGCATTGCAGAAATCAAGGTGGGAAAATTGCAAAGATGTCCACATAAAATAGGAAAACTGTGACATGTGAAGAAATTCACATAAAATGACGATGTTTTTGTGAAGAATGGTTCGGAAAACTATACTGATGTCAAGGGGATGAAAAATGCAACAGTCTCAAATCATTGGGAGCGTAGAGAACACCAAAGAAATCCAAACGGAAAAATTGCAAAGAAATCCTCATAAAACAGGCAAATGATGAGATGAGAAGAAAATCACATAAAATGACGATGTTTTTGTAAAGAATTGTCCAAAAATTTATACTGAGGTCAAAAAGATAGAGAGTGGGGTCAACCCAAGTCATCAGAGTCATTGAAAAGGTCGTAAAAATCAAAAAGGGAAAATAATCCTTGGTGGGGCCAATGTCGGCCTTCCGTCTGTTAATATACGCCCTCGAGCGATGAAATCCAAATCAAATAAAAATAAAAATAAAAATATGGAATAAAGATAGTCAAATCGAATATCAAATGAAGGAATGCGAAAACAGATGAGAGAAAAATCCACGGAAGAATGCATGAAATGCAGACTTATCCGGAAAAAGAGAGACTGATGTGCATATACAACAAAAACTATGTAAAAATGCATGGAAATGTGCCTAAATGAGTAAAAGACACTAAAGAATGCTTTGGAAAGAGGTTATGCATGACTTGGTGCAACAACAGACACACATGTGCATGAATTGATGACATAAAGGCAATTTTGTCATTTCAGTGGTCAAATGTGATAAATACATGCATGGGGGTAATGCATGGTCTAAGGTATGTCCAAAATGTATGAAAAACGTTAGGAAAAAGAAAACATGCAAAAGAAAAGGTCTTGAAACAATAAAACAATGTGAAAACAATAAAGGGCAAGTATAGGAACCTAAATGCAAAATTCATAAAAAGGACGAAAATCTGGATCAAAATGCACTTAGAAACTTCTGTCCTAGTGTACAGATGATGGATCAAAGGAAAATATGGGATGTGAGAATTGTACTTAGTTAATTCCTTGAAAACTCAGGGTCTAATTTGCAAAATTCACTGAAAGGAAAAGTTAATGGTTACAAAATGTGTTTGAAAAGTTTTGTCTTGATGCTAGGATGTAAAATTTAATGAAAATATGGCTATGTGATGTTTCATGTGTGAAAATTATACTTTTGGTAATTTTTTGAAAACCTAGGGTTTACTATGCAAAATTCCTACATAGGGTGAAAATCTGACAAAAATGTGAAATCAGATATTCATTTATATTTCAAATAGGGTTTTTTGATGGAAACTTTATTCAAGTGGTGATTTTACATGTACATGTGATCAATAAATGTGAAACATATGAAAATGCAATAAAAACTATTATTAATGATTTTAAAAAACTTCAGGGACCCAGATGTAAATTTTCCTATTTAGAAACATTATTGATTAAGTTCAAGGACTGATTTGCAAAATTTCAGGACTAAAATGTGATAAAAATCAAGTTTTTTACATGGTCAGTGTAATTATGGATATTTTTAAGGTCTAAAATGCAAATTGTACAAAGGAATGTCTTTTCAAAAACTCTAGGGGCCAAAATGCAAAAATTCAGGACTTAAATGCAATGAAAACATGATCTCAGGGGTTTAAGTGTGATAAAACATGCATGAATAGGATTGAAATGCAATTAAAATTAAAATAGGGCAAAAAGTGCAATATTTACAATGCAATTGTAAAATGGTGAAAGTCAGGGGTCACAAATAAATTACCAGGACTCATTTGCAAAGAAAATAGGAATATAGGGGTCTTACTGTGAAGAAATAAAAATATATGGGACTAAAATCAAATTACCATTTAAACAGGAGAAAACATGCAATATTTACACAAATAATAAAAAGATGAAACTTATTTAAAACTTTAGGGGCTTAAACACAAAATCATAGGACCTAAGTGTAATAAAAAAGGACTTAAAAGTAATAGAAAAGGACCTAGATGTAAGAAAGGACCTAAATGTAAGGAAAAAGGACTTGGATGCAAGAAAAAAAGAACCTAAAAGAAATTCTAGGGACCTATGTGTAATGATAATTAGGACCTAAATGTAATTATTAAAACTTAAAAGAAAAAAATTCCTAAATCTAATTTATTTCGAAGATCGCTGGTGGATCGTCGGCGATCCCTCTCCCATGCGAACTCCAGCGAGGCCCTAGCAGTAGTGTAGTGGCGGGAAGGTGGCGGCAATGGTCGGAGAAGCAAGGGGACACCACGGCGAGCTCTCCCGTGGCCGTTGTAACCATGCCGTCGAGAATGGCAAAAATATGCCAAAGTCGGCAAAGTCACGGTAAAATAAAATAAAATAAATGCAAATGTAGGAGTTGCCACCTAGTCTATTCAAATGGAAGACGAACAAAACCATATAAAACATGAAAATCATGCAAAACAATAAAAAGGTCTTCATAAACCAGAAATATGGGTAAGGATCCCTGTTACGTACGAGGAAGGTGTTAGGCACCCTCGTACGCCGAATAAATCGGTCTTCTATTGATTTCTCTTTTGCTTAGGGAATGTCGGCTTTACAGCCTTTACTGTACGCCCAAAGGCGATATGCCATGGCATGCTTGTGTGGTGTCTAAAATATGGGTGCATGATATGCAGGGGTGTGCCCTAATGCTCAGAAATATCGCTCGTATGTCGGGTCAAGTGTTGATGCAATAATATTGCACAATAAGATCAAAGATCTAATATCTTTAGCGATTTATCGTCCTTGCTTTGCTATATGCCTAAGGCAATCTAAAATGCAAGAAAACTGTTGAAAACATAGATGTGTCTTCCTAATGCATCAAGGAAGAAAGCCAAAGGAAACCCAGATGTGAATCGAGTTAAGAAAACAAGCCAAAAGCATATCAAAACCTGCTGTGTGCTACTGAAAATAGGCCAATGAGCCTGTTTGGTGCGTCGGACTGGTGCTCCAATCTGGTGTGCCCCCTATGTGAGTCTAGGTGGGCTAGGAAAATGTGCTGAGGGAAAACAGAAAACTATGCAAAGCCAAAACACCAGGAAATGCATTCTGGAAAGGTATGCAGTGTAAATCATTCTGTAAAACTTGGAAAAACATATAAATGCAATGATTTGTGACCCTAGTGCTCAAGGGCTGGTAGCCTCACACAAGGTCTCACCTATTTTGTGCTAAATGAAAGATGCATGATTCAGCCATGCTACCGGATCATGGGCTGATGCACAAGGCTCTCCACGTAGGAGTAAAGTGCAACCAGCCTACCAAGTTCTAGCCTAGGACTGAATATCAAAATGGAGAAAACAATTAGAAAGTGATCTGGTGTAAAACTGAAAACATGCATGCGAAATCTTAGAACATCAGAGAATCAGTCATAAAAGAATCAAGTTCAAAATCCTCCATAAAGCCATGCAAACAGAGATGCCAATGTGAGTGCTTTGCTCTCTGACCAGTCTGGTGCACCTGCTTGGTGCGTCGGAGTGGAGCTCTGGTTGGGTGCGCCTGAGTGGTGCGCCCCAGAGAATCTGGATCAGGCTGCAATCTGATCCAGAATCTATCCCAGAAAAGAGATGGGTGATTCATGTTAATGTAGATTGATTTATGCAATTATTAAGAGCCAAAAAACACGATTGGGATGCACATGATCGAGAGTTATCTTATAAATCATGTATTTATAACTAAAATGAGTTGATGGGTTCCTGTATGAAAACATGCAAAGTGCAAGAGAATAAGTAGGATATGAGCAAATCTTACCGAAACACAAAAAAGCTATCCTATCTCTACTACATGATTTAAACATTTAGAAGCTTGGCATGGATTCAAGTGTAAAGAAACAGTAAGAAAAGGACAGCTTACATACAAACATGGTGCAGGTTTTTATGCTAGAAGAAAGGTAAGCATGCTTGCGAATGAGAGCATGGATTAGCATGGAGTACATTTTACAAAAGAACAAGCAAAATCACTACTGAAATTCCATGAATATATAACGAAAAACAAAACATATATAAGCTTCTAGCATGCCTTATTTCAATGTAAAAGAACAAGAAATAAAAGAGAAAAGTGAGAAGGCCTACCTTGCCCTGGATGTTCCTTCG
>JAMKQA010015173.1:0-14634 GCA_024699735.1 Posidonia australis
GGTGTCCTAGTATTTAAGAAGGCTAAGGCACAGAATATGTAACCTCTTTGGCATAATGTAGCCCTATTTTGTCTCCATCTGTGTGGAGAGAACTCCTCCCTCTTCTCTCCATGTTTAGGGTTTCATGTGAGGTTCATCTGTGGAAGAGGGTTTGGATACTTAGGATGTGAGCATCGTTCGTGTTCTCTGTTTTCTCTTCAACACTCGGCACAACAAGGATTCTAAGCAAGGACACCTTACTATCACCATCTCAAATTTCATTTACTTTAACAAAGAAACTTTAAGAAGGACCAAGAGTCTACTTATTTGTGAATTATTGAAGATAGATCATTTAAAAAATAATAATATGGTCAGGAAATAATTGTTGTTTCGTAGAAAGGGACAAAAAAAAAGCACATAGAAAAAGTATTGAGCCCTCCTGTTTTGTAACAGGAGATCGGAGCATTTTTGTTTTTTTTTCAAGATATATAAAAAAAATCGATCATGATTGCTAGATGGACCTTAAGATACACAACTAGAATAATTATCTTATACTATGAAATAAATGTTAAAATATTATAAAAAATGATAGCAAAACACACGAGGGAGGACTAGACATGGAAATCGGACTAGACTGATCTTGAGCTGCCTGGCTCAGCTTGGGCCCGAAAAAAAAAAGTGGACCGAGCCAGGCTAGGCCCGTCGTGGGCCGTGCTGGGCCTAAGGTTCAGGCATGTTAAGTAGGCTCATTTTTGTCCGAAAAAACTGCCTAGGTCGACCCTCTAAAAGTAAAAAAAAAAAACCTCGTTTAAAATTTAAAAAAACAGAAAACAAGGTCGGGCTCGTTTGAAATTTAAAAAACAAAAAGAAAACAGGGCTGGTTGAGCCTGGCTCGTTTGAAAATTTAAAAAAAGAAAGAATGAGCCTGACCGGTTTAAAAATTTAAAAAAGAAAAAGAAAACAGTGCCAGGTTGAGCCCGACCTGGTTAAAAATTTAAAAGAAAAACAAAAAAAGCAACGGTCCAAAGGACCGTTGCATGGCAACAGATAGCAACAACCATTTTACCTTTTTTTTTTTAAAATAAAAAATCATTCTTTTTATCCTAAAAATACCCCCATTCCCCCCACACTTCATTCATTTTTCTTCACAAATCAATCTTCTCTTCTCTTCTCCACTACAACTTTATCTATTACAAATTTCTTCCAACTTTCAACTATCAAGTGAAGATTTTGTGTTTAGCTTTGGATTCCGCACCGTCTTCTACTCTCTAGTTTCCACTCGACACCAGTTGAACCAACAACTGCTACAAATTTCTCTACTTCTAATCCCTTCTAATTCTTTACTTCTAATCCCTCCATTTTTGGGTTTTGGTTTTTATGGTTAAGGGTTTTATTATTTTATATTCATTTTTTATTTTAAAATGGAAAATATTGGTAATTATGGTAGCCATGACTATATCCCTAGTTTGGAGTTAGATCAACCTTAGTCTAACCCAACACATACTACACAGTCCACAACCACTAAAAAACCAAGGAAACAAAGTTCTTGGGTTTAGGAGCATGTTACATTAGACCCTGTAGATCAAACTAGGTGGTACTGTAATTATTGTAATACCACATACACATGTCCTAAGGGAGGGGTTGTAGGTCATATATCTAGACATTTACAAAAATGTATACCTAAATATAATAAAGATGATAACACAGATTTAAATCAATCGAAATTACAAGTAGGATCTAGTAGTATAATTAATTGGAAATATAATACAGAAGAAAATAAGAAAGGAATAACTAAATTTATAGTACAAGACGAACAACCATTTTCTTTTTCTGAAAATAAATATTTTAAATCATATATGCAAAATTATTTAAATCCACAGTTTAAAAGTTTTTCTAGAAATACAACAAGAAATATAATTTATAAGACATCATTAACATGTGATGTTTGGACTGGTTCAAATAATTTTCCATATTTATGTTTAATTGCACATTAGATAGACATAGAATGGAATTTACAAAAAAGATTAATTACTTTTAAAGTTTTTGATCATCCACATTCTGGTAAAACTATATCAAATATGATAGAAGATATTACTAAAGAATATAATATATTTTTAAAAATAAATACAATATCATTTGATAATGCATCTAATAATAATGTTACAATAGAATTATTAAGAAGAAATATAAACCAATATTAAATGGTGAATTATTTCATTGTAGGTGTTGTTGTCATATCTTACATTTAATTGTATAAGATGGTATAGAATGCATTAAACCTTATATAGAAAATATTAAAAAAGCTATTTTATTTATTTAAACTTCAGTTAAAAGATATCAAGAATTTAGACATGTATGTGCACAAAATTGTTTAAAACCTAGAAAATTTAAGTTAGATGTTCAACATAGGTGGAATTCAACTTATAATATGGTAAGTTCATGTATATCTTATAATTATATAATTACAGGATTTTATAATACAAAATGTAATGAATTTTTAAATGATGAAGATTGACAAAATTTTAATATAATTCATAAATATTTAGAACCATTTTATAATGCAACTAAACAATTATCTGGTCAATATTATCCAACAAGTTCTCTAGTTTTAATTAATTTATTTAATATTACAAATGTTTTTCTACAATATAGGAATATTCCAGCTTTTGTAGATATTATTAAATCAATAGAAATAAATATAATAATTATTGGAGTGAGCCTCCAATGTGGGCATGTTTAGCTTTAATTATGAATCCTAAACATAAATTATTTAATTGTATGATACTTATAGAAGTATTTTTAGTAATATGAATAAAACTGAGTATATAGATTCATTTAATAATAAAATAAAGACAACTTTATATAATTTATTTGAAGAATATGTTAGAAATTATGGTGAAACATCTAGTGGTCAAGCATCTAGTTTTTTAGAAACACAAATAGGTAGTAGTAGTAGTGGTAGTTCTTTTTGGAGTAGATTAAATAAAAAGAAGGAAAAATATATAAAATCAAGTACAAATAATGAATTAGATAATTATTTAGAATCCGCAATTACTTTTAGTGATTTAGAAATAGATAATTTAGATATATTAAAGTGGTAGTCTGCTACAGCAATTAAGTTTCCTATAGTAACAAAAATGGCAAAAGATTTACTAACGACTCCGACGTCAACTGTGGCGTCGGAATCTGTATTTTCTGCAAGAAAAAGAATATTAAATGATAAAAGATATAGATTATCAGAGAAGTCTGTAGAAGCCTCTGTTTGCTTAAAAGATTGGTACGATGCTGTTGACCGTCTTCAGGGATTGAGCTTGAATTCTGAATCAGAAGAAGACGATGATGCAGCATTAACTTCAACAGGTAGAACAGACTCCACAAATGAATAATTATTGATGTAAAATTTTAAAATAAAAAATGTAAAAAAAATTGATATATTTCAAATATTTTTTTATCATTTTTAAAAATATTTTTTTAGGTCCTATGGACAAGCCTGACCCACCGGCCCACCAGCCCGTGCCTTGCAAGAAGAGGCCCGACCCGATCCGACTCGGTCCAGGCCCGGACGGACTTCATGTTTCATGGGCCAGACTGGATCCACCGGTCCACTGACCTAACCCACAGACGGACCACGGACCGTGGCCCATGCCTTGCAAGAGGAGGCCCGGACGGGCTTAATGTTTCGTGGGCCCGGAGGACATACAGAGAAAGAGGGAACCCAAGGAGACCTCGGCGCCAGCAGAGATGGCGGAGGAGGAGAGTGAAGAAGTGATCCACCAGCAGCTCGTATCCATGGGCTTCTCCCCTTCCCTCGCCACCGCCGCCCTCGCGGCCACCCAACCCCGTTCCATCCACCACGCCACCGACTGGCTCCTCCTCCACCAACACGACCAACCACCACCACCTTCCTCATCACCATCCCCCCTCCAACCCAACCTCACCCGCTTCTTCCCTTGCCTCTCCCCCAAAGCAACACCACCGAAACCCATCTCTCCGAACGACGCCAAGCGCCAGAAGAAGGCCGCCCTTGGGCCGTTGCCGGAGGGGATGCGGCTTCGCGGGGTCGACGAGGTTGCTGGGCAGGGCCATCCGAAACCCATCTCCTCAAACGATGCCAAGCATCAGAAGAAGGCAGCCCTAGAGCCGTTGCCGGAGAGGATGCGGCCGCGGGGAGTCGACGAGGTTGTTGGGCAGGACCATCTTCTTGGGCACGGGTCTGTGATCAGGTCTGCCATTGCTAGGGACTTGTTGCCGAGTTTGGTCCTCTGGGGTCCGCCTGGGACCGGGAAGACGTCCATTGCCAGGGCGATTGCGGGTTCCGTGAAGGCCTCATATCGGTTCGTTTCGCTCTCGGCGGTCACTGCTGGGGTCAAGGATGTTAGGACTATTGTGGAGGAGGCTGCTAGAGTAAGTGGAGTTAGTGCTACTTGGCTTTATTGTCTTATGGTTGTTGTTGTTGCTGATTAGAGTTTAGGGTTTATGTGTTACTAGAAAGATTCAATCTTTGGTGGCGTGGAATGGTTTAAAAAAAACACGGATTTGTGTTGTGTTGAATGGAGGAAAAGAAACTAAACTTGGCTTGTGTTGAACAGGTAGGAACAAGAAGCAATTTTGAATTCTGAAAAATGGAGAAAAATAGGGGAGTACCCAAAAAAAAGGAAACTTTCCTCTCCTCTCCTCAGCCAATTTCAGATGTGAAAGCGCCTTTCTCTCTATAGGAACAAGAACAGTGCGTTCCGAGGTGTGAAATGTGAGAGAAGAGATGTCATAATTGGGGTTTTGAATAAGACATACTTGGTATCATTCTATCATGTAACTTCTGTTTGTATGTTTCTGTAACATAAGAGACAGTCTTGTATGGAATTGAACGAAAAAAAACTCTTGATTAAAATGGGATCCTAGTGGTGGGAATCTAAGTCATTGTTTCTGTTTTTGTTAGGGCCTTTTATTCTATTTCTTTTTGATCTAGGCATGTATTCTTATTTATATAAGAAGTTTTTGCCTCTTACAAATACTGATACAATATTGCCTGCCTCTTGTTTAGCAACGGAAGCAACAGCAGCGACGAACAGTGCTATTCATCGATGAAGTCCATAGGTTTAATAGGGCACAATTGGACTCCTTCCTTCCTCCAATTGAAGATGGTAGTATTGTCTTTATGGGCGCCACCACCGAGAACCCGTCATTCCACCTGACAACCCCACTTCTCTCTCGTTGCCGTGTTCTTGCTCTCCACTCTCTGCAGCCCGCTCACATTGCAACATTGCTCCATAGGGCTGTGCAGGATACAGAAAGAGGACTTCCTCTTAGCACTGGCAGCTCAACAACTGTGGCTGTGGATGAAGAAGCTGTGGAATTCCTTTCCTTGCACTGCGATGGTGATGCCCGTGTGGCTTTGAATGCACTAGAAGTGGCTGCAACATTGACTGTGACTCGAATCCCTGATACCCCTAATGGAACCAAAGTGACCACCATTAGTGTAGATGATGTGAAGGAATCTCTGCAGCGCAAGCATTTGGCATATGACAGGGCTGGAGATGAGCACTATAATTTGATCAGTGCACTTCACAAGTCGATGAGGGGAAGTGATGCCGATGCAGCTATTTATTGGCTGGCTAGAATGCTGGAAGGAGGGGAGCAGCCATTGTACATTGCAAGGAGACTTGTCAGGTTTGCCAGTGAGGATGTTGGCCTTGCCGATCCATTTGCTCTGGGCCATGCTGTTGCTTGCTACCAGGCATGCCACTTCTTAGGGATGCCCGAGTGTGACGTGAACTTGGCGCAATGTGTGGCTTACCTTGCACTAGCACCCAAGTCAGTTGCAGCTTATAAGGCAATTGGAGCCGCAAAGAGGTTGGTCAGGGAATCTGGTGGTGGAAATGAGGGGGTGCCTCTGCATTTGAGAAATGCACCGACAAAGATGATGAAGGATTTTGGGTATGGAAAGGATTATATCTATCCACCTGATCACCCCGATGCTCCTAAACAGTCATTTCTACCACCCTCACTGCAGGGTCACAAGTTTCTCGACTGGCCACCAGCATCTGAAAGGCATCCATGAAAACAGCATTGGTAAGTTTGGTTTCATTCGATGCAAATTAGGTTCCTCTTTGTGGTTTTGTTGACTTTTGTATATGCGGGGGAAATATATGATGGAGAGGTTTTGGAAGTTGGACAAGCAATTTTGACAAATGTTGCTTCTTGCCATCTACTACTTATATCTGTTGTTTTGGTGATAGATTGAGCTCTGAAACTGAAGAAGCTTTTAGCTACTTTCTTTCCTTTATGCCATTCTCAGTGAGTGATCTCTTTCTAAGTTCTTCCTACGATGACGTGCCTCCAAGGAAGCACGGATAAGAATTCGGATTTGGTGATTCGGTAATTTTCTAATATTTAGGATACAATTCGGCATGGATATGGCATTAAATAAATAATATATCTATTTCAATGTTTATAAGATTTAAACTAATGTATTGAAATGACAGAAAGTAAAGACATAAGTCATGCAACGTACATAAACAAAATCAAAAGCGCCACATGTATTAAGATCCATCAAAATAAGTTTCTCTAATTTATACAATATCAAACGAGTCATCGACATGGTACAGTGTACTTATTCAAAAACCACAAATCTAAATTTATGTGAAAAAAAACAGTCGAATTTTGATAAAAACCTAAAACTTTCAAGAAATATGTAAAACGAATCCTAGAAGTTTCTCTAAAGTATTTTGGTTGAATCCAAGATGAATTCTGGCGAGTCCGAACTTGTTATTTTACAATAATGGTCTAGATACGCCACATGATGTGTCGGACACGAATCCGTGTCCCCTGTGAGTGCGTTGATCATTTGGAAGAATCCGTGCTTCCAAGTGTGCCTCCAAGCTTAAAGTGAATGCTTGGGAATGGTGGTTGTATGCAACATTAAAAAAAATAATATATGCTGCGGAGATGTGTCAGCCTTTCGTTGAGGGTTCGGACACACGGGTGGACATCCAAATCGTCCAAATCGGTTAACTGAATTGAATCAAATCATTTTTAGCGGTTCGGTTCGATTTCTCAAATTCAATGGTTTAGTTTGGTTTGAAATATCTTCAAACTGAATCATATAGTTCGGTTTGTGGTTTCAAGGACAGTTTAAACAAATCGAACCGAACCGAATCCGATATAAACTATATATGTTAATACGTATATTAAATATTTAAAAGAATATAATTATGTATCTTTTAGAACCATAGCTCGAATCATAGTCATTCTTATGTATCTTTTACTAGGTTGTTTTTTTAACTGATTGTTATTAGAAGTCAAATAAAAATGTTTTTGGTTATTCTTATGTATCTTTTACTAAGTTATTTTTATTTGATTTTTGCAGTTGATAAGCTTAATTACTGTAATTTTATTATAACGTGATACATGAAAATTTCATATTACTAGGAATCGTGATTTTTATTTAAATTTCGCAGTATTAGATATGGTTATTATCATTTTATCTCATATCTAGTTATATTCTTTCATTTTTCACTATCAACATTTTATTTTTTCCTATATATTTTATTAAATGGTTAAACCACAAATCGAACCGAACCAAACCAATTTTGAATGGTTCGGTTTGGTTCGGTTTCAATAGATAAAATGGTTTGGTTCAGTTTGAAAATTGTTCAAACCAAATTATATGGTTTGGTTTGTGGTTTTATCTTAAATCGAATCAAATCGAATCGTGTCCACCCTTATTCGGGCATTTGGGTTAATCTTAAGATTTTAATATTTTGATCCGCTGTAGGTTTCACTGTCACCTGGCTTACTGAGGGTTTTATAGGTTTCGATTGTTGTTTTCAGCTTATGTAATTATGCTCTTGTTGTCACTGTATATTTTATAATATATTAACGAAAATCATATTGCATAAAACTTCATTTTTATAAATCCTTCACGTAAGTCTTGGTTTATATTGTATTTATTTGCAAACATGAAGTAGAATTTACTTGAAAATGCTTAAATATTCTTGAAACTTGGACATATATACAACATTATTTCTAATGATTACAGTGATATAATATATATATGTATATATATATATATATAGAGAGAGAGAGAGAGAGTCATTATCTGGTAAGGTCTGACCTTACTTTTGTTTGTTTTTTTTTTTTGGCAAAGGTAAGTATTTAGTATTAAATATTAATCCCCAGGAAAAGTCCAGGGGAATGAAGTACCAATCACAAAATAGGCAATGTTCTTGCCAATATTACAGACGGCCAAAATGGCAATAATGTTTGATCAAAAAAACAGGGGACGAACTACTGCTCCATAGCTTCAGCGGGAGGGACAGCAGCAGTCGGGATAATGGAGTTGGTGGAGGTGGGAGGAGCATCAGAAGAGGCAGAGAAGTTCTCTGCCCAGGCAGCCTTCATTGAGGCCACGGAGCTCCTCAAGTCCTCTTTTTCAAAACCTAGTAGAAGAGATTCTAACCAACACTCCATTAGTCTGATAATATCAGAAATAAGAACAAAAACAGGCTTAGAAATGTTGCGAAAAATCCTAACATTCCGTTCTTTCCAGGTTACCCAAAGGATAACCTGGATTAAAAGAAACCAGTTAATGTCACTTAAAGGAAAAATGAGGCCAGGTTTATGGTAATATAAGTGCCCAAGGTTACAATATCCAGGATATAGTCTATTGCATAGAAAAAACTGGCATATGCGAGAAACGAAATTACAAAACATGAATAGATGCTTATTGGATTCCATATTGAAATTACAGAAAATACACATAGGTGAACCAATCCACCCTCTTTTGAGTAAGTTTTCTTTAGTCATATTTCTGTTATGCATGACAAGCCAGGAGAATAGTTTGACTTTGACGGGGGCGAATGTTCTCCAAATCTGCTCATACACGTCAAATCTGAGCCCGTCATCGTTCAACCTTGAATAACATGATTTCACAGAGAAGGTAGAGCCTTACTTTTGTTTGTGAGGCCTATAATCCTAGCCATTGATCTTGAATCTTTTATTCAAATCCTAATCGTCCAAAAAAAATACTTTGAAAGTAACAAAGATACTTTAATAAGTAGGTGTAATTTTTAAAACCTCATGAGTTGTTACTCATTGATTACGTTTCATGCAAAACGAAAAAAAGTGAATCCAAATAAATAAACATCAAAACTCAAAACTTCTCCTCTATCTCTCTCTCAAGTTCCACATCCTCTCCTTCTCCCTCTATTATATCTCCTAGAATCGGAGCTTCTCATCTTCTCTTTCCTTCTCCTTCTCCTTTTGATCTCCTCCCTTGCTCCCACCCATGGCTGCCATGTCCGATATCGTGGGTTTGTGCTCGTCGCGTGGTAGTAGATGTTGGCCACCACATGTTGGGCTGCTAGCATTGATCGTGGTGAAGGAGCTCCTCAATAGCCAAAAGTTGGTGATGGCCGTTGTGAGGAGATTTGCCTCTCCAATGGCCTCGTCCGTCAAAAGATGAAGTACCTTCGCTTCCTTTGCAAGAGGATGAAGATCAAGCACTCCCACGGCCCCATCCACTTCCACACCCCCTCCAAGACTTTCTAGCACACCATTCATGGGTTAGGAATCCCCTAAAGTTTTCCCCTCGCTTTGATTTTCTATTTGGTTTTTGATGGTGTAGGATTTTTTGGGTTTGGGTCTCAGGATGATGCCGCACAAGACCAAGAGAGGTGTGACAGCATTCAAGAGGCTAAAGGTGCTCAAGGGGGATCCCAGCTGCTTATGACAGGACCAAGTATGTTGTCATTTTAGATGCTCTTAAGTGGATTTTTTTCTTCTACTATTAGGATTTGATTTCATAGAATTGACCATATTACACTCTTCCGTTTATTTAACTAATTTTTTTCTTATTTTGTTGTTGTTGGATGAGCATATGATTATGTCTATGGAGAACTTGGTTTGTTTTTTCTTTCAAACTGAGAAGCCATTGTGATGGTGCCCTTGAGCTATACTCGGCCTGACTTTGTTTGTATTGAAAAGTTGCTTGTGTCATGGAGTTATGTAATTTTGTTGTAACTCATTCTATTTAAGATTATTATTTACATGTTACATAAACAGAAAAAAAGACTAATTACTGGTTGTTAATTACTAAATTAAATTTAAATTCCTTACAATAAAAACATTTAGAAATATTTAAAATAAGAACTTGTTACTTTTTTGAACTTATTACTGATTTTTAACTTGATAATTCAATGATGTGTCTTATTTAATTACAGCAAGTGCACGGTGTACTATGTAGTACGTGGTAAATACGGGTCGATCCCACAGAGAAAAGTGCTCAAGAACAAAGATTTGTTATCAATTATTGAGATGGAAAAATGAGAGAGATGATGACTAAGGATTAAACACTTAAGAAAAATTCAGAATAAATGAAGAACTAGGATTTTTGAATCCATTCATGTAAATATAAATGTATGATTAAATCCACTCTATGTTTCCTAATTAATCTAAATAATTTAATTCAATGATTCTTATCTTAGCAAGCATAATCTATATGCAATGCACCATAGACTATCAAGTCAAGGAATAAAAATACAGAAATTAAATTAAATCAAATGACATATGATGGAATTGAGATTATATATACAACCTTCAATTAAATCTTCCCTAAACATAGACTAAAAAGATGAAATCATTGTTAATCTATCAAAGTTTTTCAATTCATTGAATGATCTATGTAATATACATCCAACCCACATATTCATAGCATTAAGCATAAAAAGAAAACATAAAGTAATTTAATTATGACATATAATATTACATGAACTTCATCTCAATCCTAGATCTAGAAGATTAGTCACACATGATTACGTAAAATAATAAAATAAAAGAAGGGGAGAGAAGAAATAGAAGATATAATTAAATAAAAAAACTTTTTATTGAAGGGAACCTGAGTTTACATTAATGATTTTCAAGTTCTCCCAAAATAGAAGAAAAGAAAGAGAGTCTAAAACATTGCTTCCTTCCTTCCTTCTTTGCTTGGGGATCCATAGATCTACATAGGGGTCATTTTATAAGCTTACAAGGACTTGCATATGTCAGAGACAAATCTGAATACAAAATTTAATCTTGAATTTTAAATACAAGATATTTACAATTGAGAATCTTATCCAAAGAAGACAAAGTCATAAATATCTGGTGCAAGTACTTGGAAGGCGTCGGATCTGCATTTGAGTGCCTGGGAGGTGTCCATGTAATCTAGGATCTTCTTTGACTTTTTCCACAGCTTGATTGATATTTTGCTAGTATTTAGGTACATGGAAAATATGTATTTGACCTCTTGACATAGCTCTAGAATTTTCTATACAAAAATCTCTTCTTTCTGGCACAATTATTCTTATCTCCCTTATTTTTCGTAGATTCTTTCTAAGTACTCAAGTTCTACAAAATTTGTACAAAGCACTTCGAGTAATATTATTTATATACAAAATAGACAAATATGGGAATAAAATATGCATGAATTATGAGTTAATCATTCAATAATACAAACAGTTTCTTTGTTACGTTAACTAATCAAAAATAAAGTTTCTGTCAAAATTCTACATTCGTTTTTTTTTTGGAATATGAAACTTTATAATCTTTACGACTAATAATGTGTGATCTCTGACCAATGTGTTAATTAGAAATTGCATAACCATGTTTAACATCTGATAAATTTTTATTGTTTCATTGATACAATAACAATTAATAAATACTAAATTCGTTATAATAAAACTGCTACTTTCATGACTTCGAAAACAAATAGTACGATAACTAATAATAAATACTAAATTCGTTATAATGAAACAACCACTTGTGAATGAATTACCTTCTACAATATTCATTCTTACAATTAAAAAGATGAAAATTTGCAAAGGAAAATGATCGTTATATTATTTCAATACTAAAATTATAACGTAGGAAAACTGTAAAAGTGAAACGGAAACATTTATATAAGTAACGTCAAAATAAAAACTGAAATATAAACTCGTTAATGAAACATTAAAAAAAATACCTATGATGCGGTCAAATACAAAATCTATCATATTAAAAATAAATGTAACATAATACAAAATACTTCATGTACAAAAATAAATAATTGTTAACGAAATATAAAAACAAATTAGGGCTCTAGTAATAAACAAATTATTAATATAACATTAGAACAACATCAATGAAATATAAACATTAAAACAAATTATGGGGTTTTTAGAATGACAACAAAATTTGGTACGAAATTATTAAGATTGATAGAAATATATTTTACAAAAACTTTTACTAACTCAAAAATATGTTAATATAACGTTAAAACTAAATAAAACTTGCATCACGGTATATGTAATAATAAACATGCATATAAGATAATACGTTATGCATAAATTTTTTCTACAATAAAAATTTATTATATCTTCTAACATTTTATTAAACACTAGATGAAGGCAAAAAATTGCTATTGTAACAACACAAAAATATTAATAAAAACCAATCCAATGAAAGGGTATATTTACAAAAAAATGTTGTTATTGTAAACTGTAAAATTAATACATTAGTGCAATGTATTGTTTAAAATTTTTTCAACGATATTATAATATCTCCAGATGACTAATTAATTATAGTAATTTATGTTCTAAAGTGCATACACGATATTATTGTAAGTATGTTGGTGAGACTACTTGTATGACAATCTAAGTTTCAAAATGGTATAAATGCCCACATCTAATGTTAATATGTCCACATTAACTAACTTAGCAAATATTATGTTGTTATTAAATGTAAACAATAAATGTCCACATTGTAACATTCACAATAATTGCATATGTGAAAAAGAAATCAAAACTAAGGTCACTAACTTGGGCCACAAAAAAAAGTATTAGCCATGTGAAAGAGAAGCAGTCTTTTTTCATCAAAACCAAGGCCACTAACTTGGGCCACGAAAAAAGTATTATTGATTCAACAATACATGCAATTAAACATATCCAAAAATCTCAAATACTAAAACTAAAACAGTAAAGCATAGTAACACTGAAACTAAAATAGGGAAAAGTAGAAAACAAAAAACTAAAAATAAAAATAAAAATGTAACACTAAAAAAAGAAGAAGTGTGAAGTTGAAACTAAAACTAAAACTAAAAAACTAAAATGTCACGAATAAAAAAAACTAGGATTTCTATTGGAACACCAAAAATGATCAGTAAAAAAATAATTATTACAAGGTTAAAAGTTTCAACTTTATTAGCAATGCCTGTAACTAGATTTCAATTTAATATAGTTATTATGTTGTCATGTGAGCTATAAATATTTATCACTACTACTATTATCATTGATATTTTTGTAAGTATGTTGGTAAGACTACTTGCTTGACAACCTATATTTCAAAATGGTATAAATGTCAACATCTATTGTTCATATGTCCACATTAACTAACTTAGTAGTTATTATGTTATTAAATATAAACAATAAATGTCCACATTGTAACAGTAACATATAGAGTTTTAATATGTGTGGAATGTTAAAAGACACGCATGAATCTTCCAACAGTAACACTTGTTGGGAACATAAATGCAATAGATATCAAATCATTTAACATGTAACACGTGTTTTGTCCAACATGTAACAGTAACACTTCATGATTACGAGTGCAAGCATCCAACGTTTACTTTATTGAAAAAATAAATATGGCCAACTACAACACTTGAGACAATGTGCAAATCTACATCAAATCCAAGAAAAAGTAAATCTACAGTAATAAAAAATTCTTTATACATCAATACAACCAACAACACATGCAAAAAAAATATTAAAAAAAGAAACAAATCTAAGTCATTCAAAAGAAAATAGACAGTAGTAGATGATGGGCCTCACATTCTAAAAGTGAGGCCAGGCCGCATCTGATAATTTGTCTATATATATATATATATGTTGATTTTCTGGTAGGGTCTGTCCTTACTTAAGATAAGTAGGGTCTTGAATTTCTCAATCGCTGGATTTGAATCTTATGGTAGATCAATGGAAAAAGGTGATTATAGTAATTATCTCTGTATTTAATGAATTTTTTTTTAAATTATTGTCAATAAAATGATAGTCACTAAGATGAAGATTGTTGATTGAGATTAAGGACCTTACTTTTCTTAAGTAAGGTAAAACCTTACTTGATCATTACTTTTATGTATATATGTATGTATGTATAGATTAATTTTTGGATAGTGTAACCATGCCGGCGAGGAGGATCGCAAAAAGATGCGAAACGATCGGCAAAATCACGTCGAAAAAATAAAATAAAAAAAATGCAGGAGTCGCCACCTAGTCTATTATGGAAGACAAGGAAAACCATAAACATGAAAAATCATGCAAAAAACAATAAGGACAGGTCTGCGAAAACTAAAGGAGGTGGGTAAGGATCTCTGTTACATACGAGGAAGGTGTTAGGCACCCTCGCACGCCCGATAAAATCGGTCTTCTTTGATTTCTCTAATGCTTATGAAATGTTGGCTTTTCAGTCTTTTGCTATACGCCCGAGAGCGATATGTGTCCTATGCTCAGAAATATCACTCTTTTATCCCAGGTCAAGTGTATAATGCAAAGATATTGCATAAGCATAATCAAAGTTGTATCATTTTGAGTGATTTATCATCATCGCTCTATATGCAAATGCAAATGCATAAAACAGTAAAAA
>JAMKQA010015174.1:0-14864 GCA_024699735.1 Posidonia australis
GGCTCCTACTTCTATATAGTCCATGTGATGGGTTGTATATGGTCTTTTCTACTACTACTGAGGGTGGTTTCGTATTGTCCACCTAATTTAGTACTTCTCGTAGGTTTTTGGACTTCTCTACTATCTAATTAAGAGTATTTCTTCACTATGTTAGACCTGAACAACACTCTTTAGATCTGATTTCTTCAAAATCAACATGGCTTCAAGAGAATTTCTTATTAAAAAACGCAATGGGACCTCACAAAAACTTGATGGAAAGAACTACTTGTGGTGGGCATAAAGTTTTGAGATATTTTTGGTTACACATCGCAAGATCAAACATCTTACCGAGCCTCCGCCTAATGCAAAAGATAACACTTATGATGACTGGTATGCTGATGATTTTGCTATTGTCTCTTGAATGGCAAATAATATGGAGCCAAATGTTACTCGTGGTGTGATGTTTTTAAGACTTACAAAGAAAATTTAGGATACTTTAAAGTAGATGTATGAATATACGAAGAATATTTCTCGTGTTTTTGAAATATACGAGCAGATCTTCTCATTACGGATGGGAGAAAACTCTGTACAGGACCACTTTGCTTCACTGAGGGCTCTTTTGGATTTGCTTAACATTTATCAGCCTTTGACATCTAATATTATCACTATACGCTAGTACAAAGAGGAGTTAGCTATTGCAGCCTATCTTTCTGGTTTGAGCTCAGAGCTCTCGTCTCTGATTTGGGGCCAAATCCTTGGTGCGGACTCTACCCCAAGCTTGAAGACTACCTTCTCTCGAGTCCTTCGTATTTCCACTGGTACCTCTACTGCTTCTTTTGATCACTCTACTATGGCTACTACTCGAGATCATGGTCGCAACTCTTGTCGCAATTCTGGTTGAGGAGGAGGTTGTGGACGCATGGATGGCAAAGGTCGTGCACCATGCAAGCGCTGCAGTCGTACAAATCATTGATTAGATCGTTGCTGGGAGAAGTTTGATAAACTAGATTGGTCACAGGTTTCCACTGAGACATAGAGTACTCAACCTACAGTTACTCTTGCTACAAGTATGCCTTCAATGACTCTCTCACACGATGAGTAAGCTCAGCTCCTCCAGTTTCGAGAAAGCCAATCCTCCACTGCTATGGCATCACATGCTATTGCTTCTACCCCAGGTACCTTTGGTTTGCTAGTCTTTAAGGACTGTTCATGGATTATTGATTCAGGAACATCCTCTCACATAACAAATAGTCTTGACCTTTACTTACGTATATCTCAATTACTTGACATTAGATCTGTTTCTATTATAAATGGTAGGACTTGTCGTGTTTCTGAACAAGGCATTATTCATGTCACGTCTTAGTTAATATTAAACAAAGACTTCTATGTTCTTGAATTTCCAGTTAATCTTTTATCCGTTAGTACTATTACCAAGTAGCTTCATTGTTTTGTAACTTTTTTCCCTTTCCACTGTACCTTTCAAGATTTGCAGACGGGGAAGAGGATTGGTTTGAGACGTAAGCGTGGCCAAAGAGTTTACTTACTAGTCAAAGATGAGACACCTCGATGACTTGTGTCATTGGCTTCCACAATAGAACCTTCTTTCATTTGGCATCGTCGCTTAGGTCATACTTCTCTTAAGAATATACAACAGGCATTTCCCTAGATTTCAGTTTTCTCTTTTCAATGTGAGTCTTGTGAGTTAAGTAAGCATCATCATGTTATCTTTCAGAGTTTTTGTCTTGTTCGTAGTCAAAGTCCATTTGAGTTGATTCACTATAATGTATGGGGTTCAACCAGAATACCATCTGTGTCTGGTTATAGATATTATACTGTATTTATTGATGCTTTCTTTCGAGTCTCATGAGTTTATTTATTAAAAGACAGAGTTAGTGTTATTGATATTGTTTAGAATTTTTTTGTAGAAATAATAAATCAATATTCCATTTGTCTCAAAATCCTTCGCATTAACAATGCTTTGGAATTCACTCAAATGAACATTCAAAGTTATTGTGATTCTCTAGGTGTTATACATCAGACTTCTTGTCCACATACATCTCAATAGAATGAGGTTATTGAACGCAAGCATCGACATATTCTTGATGTAGTGCACTTTATCATGAGATGCATGTTTCCAAGTATCTATGGTTAGATGTAGTGCTTATAGCTTCCTATCTCATCAACTGTATGCCATTTACCCCACTTATGGGGAAGATTCTTCTTCGACGGTTACATCCTGATAGAGACCTTTTTACTCTTACTCCATGGGTATATTGGCTGCATTTCTTTTGTCTAAGAATTAACTCCGAATCTCGATAAATTGGCTTCATGATTTGTTCGCTGTGTCTTTGTTGGAAACTCTCGTGCTTAGCGAGGGTATCAGTGTTTCATCCCTACTATCAGAAAGTACATTGTGTCTGAAGTTTTGAAAATTAGTCCTTTTTTGGTAGTATTGATCTACTTATAGAGAATATTCCTTTACCAATGCCTGTAAAGACTTGTGACATTGATGATACTAACATCACTATTGTGAAAGACAAGACACCTTATTCTTTATAGGTATATCATTAACGGCAACATCCTTCTACAACCATTATTTCTTCACTTTCTGCAAATTTACCACTCACGGACTTTGACTTACTAATTACCACTTGGAAAGGTACACGTGCTTCTACTATCCATCATATTTCATATTTTACTAGCTATAATAGACTTCATCCTACCTTTTGTACTTTTGCATTGTCTATTGCTTCTGAATGACTTCCCAGTAACTACCAAGAGACTATCTAATTACCACAGTGTAAAATAGCTATTAATGGGGAGATACAAGCTTTAGTGTCTCGAGGTATATGGGATTTTGTCCCTAGACCAATAGATACAAATGTGTTTACATGTAGATGGGTGTTTGCTATCAAATATAAACCTGATAGTGAGGTTGACAAATACAAACAACGCCTGGTAGCATGTAAGTTTACACAAGAGTATGGTGTAGACTATGTTGAGACCTTTTCTCCAGTGACGAGATTGAATTCCATAAAGGATATTCTTTCAGTTGTAGTGAACCACTCCTAGGAACTTAGTCAGTTAGATATGAATAATGCTTTCCTATATGATAATCTGACAGAACAAGAGTATATTGAACAACCTTCTAGGTATGTTGCTCAAAAGCAGGATCATGTGTGTCTGCTTAGGAAAACAATTTATGGTCTCAAGTAGAGCTTGTGTGCCTAGTTCGAAAAATTTAGCAGTATCATTGTGGATTATGGTTTTCGACGATGTGTTGTCGACCACTCTGTTTTTTATAGATGTACGGAGAGTGGGTGTGTAATTCTTGTAGTATATGTGGATGATATTTTGATCACTGGTAGTGATACTACAGGCATTCAGAGGACAAAAAGCAACTTGCAGGCACACTTTATCATCAAAGACATGAACAGACCTAAGTATTTCTTTGGTATCGAGTTTGCTTACACTAGGGATAAGTTGGCGTTGTCCTAGAGGAAATATGTATTAGACCTTTTACAGGAGAGGTCTGTTAGGATGTAAACCAGAGAACACTCCATTTGATCAGAGTCTGGATCTTTGGAAAAGCTCGTCGTCTATATTGGAGAATACTGGCAAGTACATGCATTTTATTGGGAAACTTATCTATCTGACTTTTACACTCTTAGACATTGCATACACTATTGGAGTATTTAGTCAATTTATACAGGAGCCAAGAATAGTACACTGGTTGGGGACCTTATGAGTACTATCTTATATTAAGAAAGCTCTCAGTCAATGACTGGTTTATAGAAAGAACAGTTATCTACATGTTGAGGCGTATTCAGACTTTGGTTACGTAGGAGATAAGAGAGATCAGAAGTCCACTTTTGGATACTATACATATGTCAGAAGAAATATAGTTACATGGTGTAGCAAGAAGCAGAGTATTGTCTTTAGATCCAATAATGAAGTCGAATATCGATCTATGACACAAATTGCTTGCAAAATTATGTGGCTTTGCTTATTTTTGACAGAGTTAGGCTTTTCTATTGATGTGTCCATAAAAATGTATTGTGATAATCAGGCGACTATTCACATTATTAACAATCCAACCTTCCATGAGCGCACCTAGCATATTGAGGTGGATTGTCATTACATTCGAGATATGGTGATGCGAGGGATAACCTCTACTCTTTACAAGAAGTCTTCTGACCAGTTTGTAGACATCTTTACTAAAGGACAGAATTATGACATCTGGGTCTGATTATCCATTTTTATTTGTAAACCATGCAATTAATTGTAATATTGCTTAAATGGTTTATTAATGGATAATCTGTTGTTTCTTGTTTGTGTGAGCTTGTGGTTGGTTGTCTGTATGCCTGTTTGTGATCTGGAACCAATGTGGGGTCTGATTTGAGGATGCACAGTTGTCTCGGTTGGCGTGTCTGTCTTTTCTTCCTTTCTTTTCCTTTTTTTCTCCTTTCTTTTCCTTTCCTCTCACGAGCCCGCACCATTTTCCGTCTCCTTCCTTCCCTTCTCCGACCCATGCCACCAACGACGCCAGTCCGTGCCTCGCCGTCTCTTCCGACGCAATGAGCGGCCGACACAACGCGAGTGGGATGGAGAATAAAGGGAGGCTGAGGCGTGCGAGAGAGGAGAAGGTGACCGAGAGAGGAGAAGAGAAAGAGGAGCGGGCGCAACCGAGGAGGTGGTGTGAGCCGCTCGTGGTGTTCCTCCAGCGCGAGGAGGCTTGCCGGAGTGTGGTAAGGGTCACCGGAGGGCTGAGCCAGGTACGCGACCCCTTCCCCTCCCTCTGTTTAGCGTTTTGTTAACAGTAGGTAAAATGGCATGGAAAATCAAGATAATGCATGTTAAATTGTAGAAAAATCATGAAATGAATGGGAATGTGATGTATAGCATGAGAATGTAGAGATCATGTGGTTAGGATTGATGTTTGTGGGGAAAATGTGATTTTGGAGTTGAAGGCTATAATAGTCGTTCTTGAGCCCCTTCCCCTTTTGATTTTCGTTTGAAGTGTGTGGTTGATGGAATCATGAATGGTTTGAGGGGTTTTGAAGTAGACTTGAGGGTCTACACTCCATGATTTTATGGAAATTGTTGGTGTATATTTGGGGGGTCCAATCAGGACTCCCACTTTGGGCGAATTCCGCCACTACGAAACAGGGGTGTGCCATGTTTGCGAGGAATTCAGTATGCTGAAATCCTGACAGATTAAGCCAGATACCTGATTTTGACAGACCGAAAACACCCGGTCGACCGAAACAGGGGGTTTCGGCATACCGAAAATTTTCGGTATACCGAATTGAAAATTCGGTATGCCGTTTTTACCCTGAACTTGGGATGTTAAAATGTGAATTTTAATGAATGTTAAATGGTTTTAATGGTATGGTGGGTGTATATGAATGATGTTTCCCTATGTAATGACATGGAAGCATGTGGAACCCCAAACAAATGGATTTGGGTTTTAGACCCTATTTATGAATGAAAAAGATGGTTTTATGTGGTTTTGGGCATAAAACCCAATTTATGACTTTAAGCATGGTTTTCATGGCTTGAGTTGGGACTTCAGTGGAGGGTCAAGTGTTGCATAGAAATAGAATCCTGCAATGGGAAGAATGGAATGAAATGAAAAATGGTTTTGAATTGGAACACTGATAATGTGGTTGCCGAGCTCATAACGGTGTAGGCTGAGCCTAGATTTTCATACCTAGTTGTTCAGGTCACCTACGGTGTAGGTTGAGCCTGGGTCGTTGTACCTAGTTGTTCTGGTCACCGAGTTCGTAGCGGTGTAGACTGTGCCTGGGCTTTTGAGCCTAGTTGTTCGGGTCACCGACGGTGTAGGCTGAGCCTGGACTTTTGAGCTTAGTTGTTCGGGTCACCGACTGGGGCGTCAAATAGAGACGTATCCCCGTGCACTTATGAAAATGAAATTGAGGCCGGTTGGCTGGGGTCGTGACATCCTGCACTGGAAATTTCATCGTGGTAGTGCAGGAAGGTAGGGGAAGGATGTCCTCGCCTACTGCTTGTGTGCCTGGTTACCCCTGATCAAGGTAACAACAATAAAGAAAGTGGAAATGAATAAAGAAAGTGAAATGTGATTTGATCAGGATTGGACTGATGAAATGGTCCTAAAATCCTAAAAAGAAATGATGATGCTTTAACCAGTTGCCAGTTAATGTTTATGATTTGGTTTTGAGCCCAATGGAGCAATGTGTTTTTGGCTGGATCTGGTTAGAAACGTGAATTTGAAAGTGTGTTTTGGGAAGAAATACCAAATATTAGAAATGGGAATGTTTTGGAAAAATGAATTCCAAAAGGTTTTTGAAAGAAATGTAAAGGAATGTTTTATAAGAAAAAGTAGTTTTGAAATGAATTTCCAAATGTTTTGAGAAAAGAAAAGGAAACATGGCTTTTGAAAAAGCATGGATTGGGATTGAATTCCCAAGTGATTGTTTAATAACAGAAAGGATGATTGTTTCAAAAAGAGAAAACCAAGCTTTGAAAAAAATGAGATTTATGGTTTTACTGAGGTTTTATGGTTTGTATGTTTTGGAGTGCGTATTGAGTGACTTAGATGTCACTCATGCGTGCTATTTGGTTTTCAGGTGCAGACCGCGTGCAGCCGTGTTCCGGTACAGGAGTTGGAGTTTCTTGTCGTACATTGTGATCCTAAAGGTGAGCCTTAGTTACAGTTATTTGATGTTTCTGTAATTAGTGTAATTACGCTTGATACTGTGTTATGGTAGCGTGCCTAGGATCGGGACGTTACAAGAATGTAGGACCATATGAGTCTTATAGTACCAAGCTGGGCATGATCAATATATATGTTCCAGCTTGAGAGGGAATGTTAGGAGTTAAGTATTGTTAGAGAGGTTATATTGACTATCTTGTATTAGGGTAGTTGGATATCCATTTATCCAACCCTATAATTATGTAACATGTAACTAGACTTGTCAATTTTTGACATGATACGATAACACGACACGATATAACAATATTTGGGTTTATCATTATGGTGTCTCGTGTACTTATCGTGTTTATTAGGTAGACTAGACACGATTATTAAATGGGTCCTTTTTGTATCTAAGGTAAAAAACCTGATAAATACACGATAAGTACACATTACCTAATCGTGTACATAGATTATAGCTTTCATTATTTTGAATAGTAGATGTTTATGATCTATTGTAGACTTGTGATATTAACATATGGAACAATGAAACTTGTAAAATATTATTGAATGATTGGTTTCATGATTTATTGATTTGTCTTTGATTTTTTTTACATGTAAATGTTAAACATATATTAAACATGTAATCGTATAATAAACGTGTAACCATGTAATAAATGTGTAAACGTGTACTCATGTCAATCAGGTCGTTATCGTGTCAAAACAATACGATTCACTTAAACATGTACTTAATGGGTTATGTCGTGTATACACGTTAATAAACAATTCGTGTTTGGGTTTGGTATTAAGTACACGATAGTTAAATGAGTCGTAATTGGATTTATTATATACATATAGTATACACGTTTATACACGACTCGACCTGTTTGACATGTCTACATGTAACCCCAAATTAGATAATATTAGTCTTCTTTCTCATCCACTTTACAATTTTATTTTTCAATATTTTTGAAATGAACTTATTTCCCTGACACAGAGGAAAAGAAATTGATGGAATTGGTATTCCTACCTTTTTCTTGGAGGAAAATCAACTCCTAATTCTTCAAATTTCTCTTTCAACCTATTAGAATTTGACCAATAAATGAGAATTAAATGCTTGACTTAAGAAGGCTCTCTCTTACTCTCTACAATTCCTCCTACTTACTTCAAATTAAATAAACCAAAACCAAAATTTGTAGTAGTTCGAGGTCCAACATTAACATACTTCTATTTCGATCCCCATGCATTACCTTGACAACACATGTATCATGAAAAGTGGGACTCAATTAACCAATCAAGGTAGTGTAGTTGCTTCATTATGAGATCTCAAATTCAAATTGTAACGCCCTAATCTCGAGCACGCTACTAAAATCCAGTATAAAGCATAATTACACTAATTGCAGAAACATTAAATAACTGTAATTAAGACTTACCTTCAGGATCACAATGTGCGGCTAGAAGCTCCAACTCCTACACCGGGACTCGACTGCACGCGGTCTGCACCCGAAAACCAACTAAGCACGCGTGAGTGACATCTAAGTCACCCAGTATGCGCCCCAAACATACAAACCACAAAATCTCGACAAAACCGAAAAAAACTCATTTCTTTTATTTTTCAAAACTTGGTTTTCTTTTGAAAATCCTCTTTCCTTTTACTGAAAATCATTTAGGAATTCAATCCTAAATCCATGCTCTTTCAAAAGCCATGTTTCTTTTCTCAAAACATTTGGAAATTCATTCCAAAACCACCTTTTCTTTTTCAAAAACACACCTTTGCGTTTTCTTTAAAAACCTTTGGAATTCATTTCCCAAAACATATTTTTTCAATACTTGGGATTTCTTCCCAAAACCATACTTTCAAATTCACATTTTTGACCAGATCCAACCTCAAACACAATGTCTCACGGACTCAAAACCAAATCATGAATACATGCTGGCAACTGGTAAAACCATCATCATCATTTCATTTCAAGATTTTAGGACTATTTCATTAGTCCAGTCCTAACCAAATCACATTTCTTTTTCTTTATTCATTTCCACTTTTCTTTATTGTTGTTACCTTAATCAGGGGTAACCAGGCGCACAAGCAGTAGGCGAGGGCATCCTTTCCCCTACTTTCCTGCACTGAAGCGATGAAATTCCCCATGCGGGATGTCATCGCCCCGGCCAACCAACCTCAATTTCATTTTCATATGTGCACGGGGATACGTCTCTGTCTGACGCTCCATCGGTGACCTGAACAACTAGGTCCAATGACCCAAGCTCAGCCTACACCGTCGGTGACCCGAACAACTAGTCTCAAAAACCTAGGCTCAGCCTACACAGTCACGAACTCGGTGACCCGAACAACTAGGTATAAAAATCCAAGCTCAGTCTATACCATTTCAAGCTCGGCAACCACATTATTAGTATTCCATTTCAAAACTCTCTTTAAATTTTCTTTTCAAATCATTTTCCATTTCATTCTTTTCGTTGCAGGACTCTATCTCCTTGCAACACTTGGCCCTCCACTGGGGTCCCAACTCAAGCCATGAAAACCATGCTTAAAATCATAAATTGGGTCTCATGCCCAAAACCACACAAAATCATCATTTTCATTCATTTATGGGATCAAAATCCAAAATCACGCCCAAATCTATTTATTTGGGTTCCACATTCCTCTATGTCATTACATGGGGAAAACATTATTAATATATTCTCAACATACCATTAAAACTATTTATCCTTCATTTAAATTCATATTTATGTATACCAAGTTTAGGGCAAAAACGACAGACCGAATCTCCAATTCGGCATACCGAAATTCCCTATTTCGGTCTATCGGAGGATTTCGGTCTATCGAAACCTGGGATCTGACTTAATCTGCCAGGATTTCGGCATACCGAATTCTTTATAGACAGGGCACACCCCTGTTTCGGACGGTGAAAAATCGCCCAAGTGGGAGTCTCGATCGGACACCCCAAAAATCCATCATAAATCATCAATAAATCATGAGGTGTAGATCATTGAGTCTACTTCAAAACCCCTTAAACCATTCCTGATTTCATCCACTACACAGTTCATACGAAAATCACAAGGGGAAGGGACTCAAGAACGACTACTGTAGCCTTCAACCCCAAAATTGCATTTTCCCTACAAAAAACCAATCCTAACCGCATAATATCTATATTCTCATGCTATATACCACATTCCCATTCATTTCATGATTTTTCCACAATTTTTCATGCATTTACTCAATTTTCATGCAATTAACCCATTGTTAATAAAACACTGGACGGAGGAAGGGAAAGGGGTCGCATACCTGGCTCAGCCCTCTAGCGACCCTCCCCGCACTCCGACGAACCTTCTCGCATCCCGACGAAGCCTCCTCGCGCCGGCAAAACACACGAGCGGCTCACCACCTCCTCAGTTGCGCATCGTTCCTCTTTCTCTTCTACTCTCTTGGTCACCTCCTCCTCTCTTCGCACGCCGCAGCCTCCCTTTATCCTCTTTTCCACTTGCGTCGCGCTGGCCGCCCATCGCGTCTGAAGAGACGACGAGGCAAGGGCTGGCGTTGTTGGTGGCACGGGTCGGGGAAGGAAAGGAAAGGGAAAAGAAAGGAGAAAAAGAAGGAATAGAAAGGAAGAAAAGACAGACATGCGAATCGAGGTGATTGTGCATTCTCAAATCGGACTCCACATTGGTCCCAGATCACAAACAGGCGCACAGAAAAGCCAACCACAAACTTACACACCAAAAATCAACAGATCATCCATTAATAAACCATTTAAGCAATATAACAATTAATTACATGGTTTACAATTGAAATGGATAATCAGACCTAGATATCACACAAATCCTCATGAGTCAAATTTGGGATTATTATTCCCTATATTAATGTCTGTCTAGATCTACATGATTAACGGTGTCATAAAAAAGTGAGACTTAATAATTTTCCTTATTCTCCCCTCATTTGATAGTGGCCGTAAGTTTGTCATTTACCCTCCACTTCACAGATACTTCTTACCATCTGAGAAGATTTAACTTCGATGTACAATGAATATACATTTGGCACAGTGTTTTGGCACCTATTCAGGGTTTTTTGGCTTAGTCATCCTTGTTTTTTAATAAACAAGTGCTGACTTTGGTGAGTCATCTAGCAAAAAATTCTGTTGGATATGGAAAAAATCATGACCAAAATCATTTTTCGGTTTAGAAAAAGTCTAAATTGAATCAAATCACTAATGTTGTTCAAATCATAGTGAGTAGAGATTACTAAAAAGTTAGTACACTTTAGTTGTGTTTTGCAACCTAAAACAAGTCTACCTATCAATTGAGCAATAAATGAGGACATTATTATTGTTAAGGTGATCAAGTGTTTTCACATGTTAGATAAGATGTTCAAATAAACTAGTTAACTTCTATGCTAAGACTAATTACGAAAATATAATAGTATTGTTATAAATATCAAGCTTACAATGATGGTTCAGTTTGATCAAATTATTCTCGGAACCACAAAACTAATCTTACCTATTTATCTAAAAATTTCGCAAAACTGATTAAATTGTCAAACATAACAGAATCAAATCGAACGGTTAAAACAAGCAAAAGAGTTTTGATTCACCAGTTTGACCCGAAACAATAATCTTGAATAAATAGAAAGTCTCGTAAAAAACAAGCAAAACAGAGCAAATTTAAAAACAGGAAGTCTCGTAAAACACAAGAAAAACAGAGAGATGAGGGCAATTTTGTCCATAAAACCCAATTTAACTACAAAAGTACCCTTTGAAATAATATTTTCTGGCCCGAGGCCTTAAACCCTGGTCTCCGCCTCTTCTCCCCCGAAACCCTTTCTCCCCTCTCACTGGAGGCGGCGGGTTTCTCTCCCCACTTCTTCTCTCCTTCTTCCATCAATGGATCCCAGTTTCCACTTCGACGCGGGGTGCTCGGACGAAGAGGTGGACTTCCGCATAGCCGAGAAGTCCCAGTCGCCGTGGGAGTTCGCCGCCTACTCGGAGTCGGTGGCGGAGGAGCACGCGAGGAGGAACACCACCTCCATTGACGCGAAGATCAGAAAGATCCTCAAGGAACGCCCCGTGACACTTCCCGATGACAAGGACGACGACGAGAGCTGTGATGAAGGAGAAGGGAATGGTGGAGCGGTTGTAGCTGTCGACAAGTACAAGAAGAAGGTAAGGGGAAAAAGTTGTGTTTTTGTTGTTGTTGGAGTTATTGTTGAATTCCTTTTTCCTGTTTAAACTGAAGAGTAATTCACTGATTTGCCCATTTTTTAGGATTTTTGGGCAATTTAATTGTGAGCTATTTCGTTACAGGATAATTACAAACCTGGAGAGCACATTTCTGGAAAAGAGCCTGGGAAAGCTAGTTTTTTTGCATCGTCTGAAGGAGCTATATTTCATGCAAATTCTTTTCTTGAGCTTAATCTTTCTCGTCCGTTGCTCAGGGCATGTGAAGTTTTGGGATATCATACTCCCACACCTATACAGGTTTGTTCCAGAATTGATTGCATACTCTATACAGATAGGAATATTTTATTGCCCAATTATCAGCCTTCCTTCCATTTACCATGTGATTGATTGTAACTTCTACTTCACGCTTAACCACATTAATGCCCAGATTAACGTTTGCTCCTTAAGCTCGAATCTGCCTTTTTTTGGGCATTGATAAAACATGAAAGTGACACTAAAATTATCTGATCTAGAATAGAGCAGAAGACATTGCCTTTGGGCTTAAGACATCAGGACTAGTGATATTGTGTGACTTCAATGTGTTCTATGACTTCTGAACCAATCTGCTTATTCCACTCTAAAATTGTTGCAACCTAGTACCTTATGTGTGAAAAAGGTTGTGTGAATAACTGGAAGTCTAATACTGCCGTGGTGCATGTCTCTTTCATTCAATTATAACTTGTTGGTACTTTATGGCACCAAGAATCGGCTATTAGTACCCAAAATGTCATTTTTTTTTCTTTTTAATTTTTGCACCAGTAGCTTTCATCAAGTGAAAACATGGCTTTTGAAGCTGCGTATTAAATTAAGTTAGCAACTTCCTCTGTCTAAGCTGTTCTGTGGTATATAATACAATGTTCTCATGTGGAATTTAATTGTGCAATCTTGTATCTCTAAATTTTGTTTAGGCAGCATGTATACCGTTGGCACTGAATGGTCGTGATATTTGCGGTAGTGCCATAACTGGTTCTGGGAAGGTACATACAGCATTTTAATGTGATTGCCTAGTGTTATCTTTGGTCATACGAACCAGGGTATGCCTGGGCCTCATGATTTGACTATTTCCTTGTATGTTCATCTAGACAGCTGCTTTCACTCTACCTGTGTTGGAGCGGTTACTTTTTCGCCCTAAGCGTGTGCATGCAATCAGGGTTCTCATTCTTGCTCCAACTAGGGAACTGGCTGCACAGTAAGTCATTGATCATTTGCATAATTATGCCTTCAATGCTTTTTTTTGCAGACTATTTAACAGAAGATACATTCACCATTGCCATCTTCTATGCTTACGGAGTAGGTGATGTTTATGCCATTATCCTCATGTCTTCCCATGTTATGAGTCATGAACTCTGCTTCTAATTACATTGCATGTTATGGTAGAACCATATTCTGCAAATAATTGTGTTCTTTACTGATAAAAAAAGGCAAATAATTGTGTTTGTTTACAATGAAATTTGAAGCAGATTTGTCTTGTCTCTTGCTTTAATTTGTCATGGCCTTCCGTCATGAT
The DNA here is from genome assembly GCA_024699735.1 of Posidonia australis. Taxonomy (NCBI): domain Eukaryota; kingdom Viridiplantae; phylum Streptophyta; class Magnoliopsida; order Alismatales; family Posidoniaceae; genus Posidonia; species Posidonia australis. Next base: position 13,391 of record JAMKQA010015174.1, read on the forward strand.
TGATTATACTCGAATTGTTTCAGTTCAATTTAAGTTGAAAGTCATAGGTTATTAGGTAACTGCTTTTGTTGCATATCTTCATTGTTCTCTCAATGAAGATGAGGTTTTTTGTTTCTTCTATAAACTATTCCCTATTAGTGCATACTGGAAAATTGGAAATGGAAAATTGTCAATTAGGTTGTTGGAAACGCCGTAGACAAGAATAATCCTTCGTTTGCCATCCTTAAAGTTGATTGAGGCACTTGCTGGTTGTGGAAGTTGCTAATAAGATAAATATTTGTAACCTTTGCAGGGTTCACAGTATGGTTGAGAAACTTGCTCAGTTTACTGACATCAGATGTTGCCTTGTTGTTGGTGGACTTTCAACAAAGGTTTGTTGTAATCTCTATCTAGCATTTATCTTGAAGTGATATCTTTTGTGGGTAGTGTTGCTTCTTTATGTTGGTCTCTGGCAGTCCATGCGATAGAGATTATTACAACTTATATGTTAACCACAATTGATCTTTCACAGGAATTTTAAAAATTTGAGTTTCAGAATTCATTAACCAATTTTGAAGACTAAACTTATTTAACAGGGTGAGAATGTAATATTCCAAGAACTTAGATGAATAAAAAAATAATTTAAATGTGAAAGCATGGATTGTCATGAAATAATGAAGAAACTTAAGATGAAACTGTAAACTGCTCAAAGTTATTATTTACAGTCAGAGTCATTATGACATGAGTTGCTAGCGTAGTGTATATGTGATGGGGTTGATTGAATTTATGCAATTACATTTACCCATTTCCTGAAACTCGTTTGAGAGAGAGATAAGTTTTTTAAGGTATTGATGAATTCAGCAGTGTTCGGAAGACTGGAATAGCAAATGATTCAGAGATAAGTTTTTATGCAATTACATTTACCCATGTTCAAAGCAAATGATTCTCTTCTTCTAGTTTTCTTAGTGGTCAGCAATATTTTTTTATTAAAAATGACCAAAAGGACACAAATGCTACAAAAAGGACACGTCTACCAAGCAGGTAGAGAAAATAAAGGACCTAAAGCCCCCAATAAAGTTTCAAAGAAAGGAATGAAAAAAAGGAAAGAAACAACATGGCTTAAAGAAGACCCAAAACTAAAAATTCCAACCAAAATATCCAGCCATGTTGCAATAGATTCTCTTCTTCTAGTTTCATTTAATTGGTAATTATAGGTATTTTAGGCTTCTTAAGAAAATAATTAATGTATTTGAGCTACATTTATGGATTCCTTTTAGTTGCAGCATTGGACATATTTTTTCAAGATATTAGATATCTGGTTATATGTTTCCTTCAGTTCTTCCCATTAATAGAAGTCATGGCTGATAGTATCTTAAACTTGCCAACTTAGTGTTACTTGCTTATTTTGGGATTGAAGGCATGGCGTCTTTTCACTGTGATTTGGCTGATGATGCTCAGACAGTTAAAGCAAGATTAGCAATTGACTGAAAACTAT
>JAMKQA010015175.1:0-12528 GCA_024699735.1 Posidonia australis
GAGGAGGGAGAGAGAGAGAGAGAGAGAGAGAGAGAGATGGAGGCAGACTGTTATGCAGGAGATGGAGAGCTGGGCTATGAGTGAGAGAGAGAGAGAGAGAGAGGGGTGGGCTGTTACATGAGAGAGAGAGAGAGAGAGAGAGAGAGAGAGAGAGAGAGAGAGAGAGAGAGAGAGACGGAGGTGGGTTGTTACGTGGGAGGTCGAGAGATAGGGAGATGGAGAGATGGGTTGTGTGAGAATGAGTGGAACAGAGAGAGGGAGATGGAGGTGGGTGTATTGGTTGCTACCTTATGGGAGGAGAGATGGTAGTTTTAAGTAACTTAAAACATTGCCAATGGGAGTTCAAAAGCCAAGGAATCCAAGAAGTCTCCACGTCTCCCACGTGGATGACATGCATGTTTGGAAGGCTAAGAGTCTCATGATGAAAGCTACGTGGAAAAAAGGCATGCAATGGCTTGAGATAAAGGGGTGTAAAACAACAAGTTGAAATGGCACACATGGCTACGTGAAAGGACATACAAAGGCTGGTATGATAGCATGTAATGACTTCGTGAAATGCATGCATGCAAAGACTTCGTGAAGAAAAATACAATGGTTTGGCGAAGAAATACATAGTTCAGCTACGTGAAGAAATGACCTGGTAAAGAAATACATAGTTTAGCTACGTGAAGAAATGAATGGAATGGCTTCATTAAGTGGGTTTTTATTGGTAAAATGGAGTGAATGTGATTTTGGACTTAGGAACAGGTATGTGATGGTCTGGTCTAGGATTTTAGGTAGGTTTAGATAGGTTTTGGTGTTGGAAATGCCTTGTCACAGTCGTGATGAGTTCTTCCAAAGAAATTCATCGATAAGTGACTGCAAATCGGAATGTCTACACTTAATCTAGACAATTTTTTCTCAAGATACAACCCCAATGGCTCTACGATTGAGATGGAGTTTAAATCATTATGTGACATTCTGAAGTACTACACAGCTGTAACGACCCATATCGCTACATTCCAAAATTCATTAGTCTACTTCAATTTAACACAATAAAATGCTAAATTTATAGAATAATTAAAAGCTAACTACAATATTTAAACTACCAAGAATCTGTAGTGGACGGCTAGACGACTTCGATTATATGTACTAATAATGCAAACTATTACTTATCTACACCTGCAACTGAAAGCTACAAGGAAACATGCGTGAGCGACAAGAAAGTCACTTAGCACATACTCCACGAAAATCACATGGAAATCCAAAATAAAACGTCAATTAGAAGCAAGCCAAATCAAACCCATTTTCATAAAACCATTTTATTCCAATTTGAAAACACCAATAACACCAAGCATTGTGTACCCACTAGCCAAAACACAAAGAAACAACAGTGACACCACATAGGCGGAAAACTCAAATGCCATATAGGCCAAAAACTCAAAATCTTGAGCCACGCAGATAGAAAACCACATTGAGTCGTATTACGCAGTGTTAGGTAACTAACTCTAGCCACAAGCAACCACTGAAGTGTATTGTACTGCCACAGTCTTGCCACCTTGGGAGGAGCGAGTCCGTCTAGTAGTCCAACTACACAGAAAAGACCACTCATACACCAACCACACAGGAAGGCTATCGACTCTCTAGATGTCCCCAGTCAATGGAGCACATGCCCTACCCGTTCTGGCCCCTACAGGGTACGATCTCTCAGTGTTCTAACTATGGTGTCCGAAAACAACCAAAGTCTCATACCTCCAGATTCGGATGACACCCTGAGTCTCAACACCCGAAAATGATCGAAGTATCATATTTTCATGTCCAGACAACACCTCAACTTGTGGACCTTAGCCTCGACCTCGTGAACAACAATTCAGGAGTATCATACTTCCGAGATCCAATGAATACTTGCTTACAACTTCTTGTGTAACGACCTCCAAGTCCTTACCTCAAAAACCTTACTACAAATTTTTTTCATTTCTGATTATTTACTTTATCTCTAAAACTAAATCCTACAGTAACAATATAAACAAAAAAACTTTTAACTAAATTATCTATTTACCCAAAATCCTTGATGTGTGGTCGAGTGACTTCAGCTCTCTGTGTATTAACAAGTTCCTACTCTTATCCTACACTTGCGAAAATCACCAAACAAACACACATGAGTGACCCTAGAAGGGTCACCCAAAACACGCCCCATCCCCCCCCACACACACAAAACTTTGACATCCCTCTTAGATGCCGTAACACTATAACAGGCAATATATTATTGCCTAGTAAGCCACAAATCCTTTAAAAAAACCATGCTTTTCCTTTTAAGCCATTTTCTTTTTCTTTATTTTCAAAATCATAATCATGCCTTTCATCATGTTTTTTTCTTTCCTTTCAAAATCATATGCATGTCCTTTTCAAAACCTTTATACATGCTTAAAATGGCTATACTTGCCAAATTAAGTCCATCACTACACCAAAGTGCCACACCAAACACAAGGTCTCTATTCAAATCCATATAAAAGCCATATTTTAGAAACCAGTACAATTCCATAATTCCAAAAACTGCAATGCCACTCAGGGGCAAAAACCACACAAGCCTCAATAGGCACCACAAATTCCATATTTCAAAACCACAATGCCACTCATGAGTGAAAATCACAAAGTCTCACAAACTGGCCACAAACAGCTATCGAAGAGTCCCCATAGATAACTGCAGCCTGCCCGTCCAAGCTCATGGCCTCCAGTTTGTGTCGTGTTGCCCAATGCCAAGGAATCAACACTAGCCCACAAATAGTCTACCAAAGTACGAGCAATCGTGTCTACACTAACTCAGACAAACTACCCTATAGAAGAGTCTGCCTGTCTCGACGTCCCGTCTCTCTGTAGGACCCTCACCACGCTATTCCTTACGAAAGTCGTTCTCTCTCAAGACCACACTACAAGATACACCTCCTCTCGACATCCTAGTCTTGGTCTCAGTCTCTGTGCCTCGAACAACCAGAGGCTCCTCACTCTTGGGCTCAGTCGGCACCCACAAGTCTAGGTACCTAGGCTATACAGTGTATCATATAGTTACGTAGGGTTTTCATACCTCCTGAGTCTGCTGTCACGATACTATCAGGTCCAAACTGTATCCTGAGTCTTTTCAAATCATCCATGTCTTTTCAGAATTATTTTCAAAACCATTTTGAAAATTATTTCAAAATACTCAGAAACACCAAACAGGAAACCCCACCAAGACTCACAAAATCCTTTGAAAACCACTTTTCAAAATGTCTCTTTCCAAAAGCTTTGAAAATCGTTTGAAATTCTCTAGGCCAAAGAAGACAACCACTTAACATCTTCAAGGTATAAAAATCAACTTGAAGAATCACATAAAAACCAAATAATGGTCTCGAAGTCCTTAGTGACTTACAAGACCAGAAACCAATACCACTACACCTAAACAATGCCACTGAATGTCTAATTCAATGCACCGCATTAGGAACTAATTAACATCTATTCCTAGAGACAAATTATCCTAAAGTCCATCTAAACCACTTAAAAGGGAAACATAGAATTTCTAGGTTATTTAGTCTTTTTATATTAACCACAATCCATAGAAAATCTTGTTAATACATTTTAAACACTTCCTAGTTCATCTCTAATGATTCTTCTTAATTATTATTATTTTTATTGTAAAAAACCTCTACAAAACCAAAAGCATAATTTTAAATTAGCAGTAGATACCAAAAGGCCTATGAGAGCCGATCTGGTTGGTCTTCGGGTGCGACCTACACCAGCGAGGTGCCCCAGGGGCTCCCAATAGCACCCCACAGGTGCCAAGTGCGCCACCAAGGTGCACCACTAAGGTGTGCCCTAGGCATATTTCTTTTAGTGTAGAAAGATTTAGTAGGTTGTTGATCTTTGTACCCCCATTGGGAATGCTACAAGCTATAAAAATTAGCAAATGACATACTAAAACAAAGATAGTTGAGTCCGCTTTCACATGAAACAAAAATCATTCAAATCCAATACCCATAACTCAAGATATATGAAATTGAAGCAAAGAAACTCAAACTGGCATAACAGTGAAACCACCTTTGAAAATTCCTTCGAAAATCCACTGTAAATTCTTCAAAAATTCACAGGATCCTCAACATGCATCCAAGACATCCCACACAACATATTTTCAATAATATTAAGGTTAAACAAAGAAAAACTAAGGAGATGTGATGTATTCCTTTCTCTTTCCTTCTTCTTTCTTCTTCCTTTCTTCTCTTCTTCTTCATTACTTCTTCTCCTTCCTTCAGCACAAGCCAGCACCCCTCTTTCTCTTTTTCTCCATTTCAATTTCTTCCTTTCTTCCCCAATTTTCCTCTCCTCCTTCTCTCCTTTCTTTCTTTCTTTCTTTCTACTTCTCCTCCCTTCCCGAGTTCTCTCCACTCTTTTCTCTCTGTTTTCTTTCCCTTCTTTTTTTGTTATACATGCTTGCATGTCCCCTATAGGCTATAGCTGAGCTCCCCCTCTCCTTCTCATGATGCTTGAGTTGCCATTTTCTTTGTAAGTTTTTGCGTAAATTTTGCACAAAGCCACTGGAAAAGAAGAAAATACCTCAAACACCCATTTTCATGAAATAAATCATGGATTGAGATCACAAGTGGCACTATGGTTTTCGGTGTTATTTTTAACCTCAGCCTCGTACACCCATGGGTCATCGCATGCTAACTTGACCACGGTCTAATAAATCAAGGAGAAGCGTTATAATCCCACCAACCAAACAAATAGGTTTAATCCCTACTTAAGATTATTTAAATCCACTAAACCTAAACATCAAAGCCAGTAGCCTTCACTTAAAGATAACTTAATCACTAATTAATTATTATTATTATTAATGATTAGGTAGGAGGGTTAATGTTCAAGGTGTTATATTTTGGTCTCCAACCTCAACTTAGGTGACGTACTTGATCATCCAAGAATGTCGTCACATTGCCTGATCCAGGCAACACGCCCCTTTGTTCTCATGGTCCTCCACAAAGCCTTAGAAAACTCATTTCCAAATCATTACCATATTTTCCTTTAAAAATCATTTTTAAAACCATTTTTATATCAGCAAAATCTCCACAAAACCGACACACCATTTAATCATAATTAAATCATCAAAACCCAACTTAAAATCCACAAATGATGGGTTCAAGAGTTTGATTCGGTAGACTGAACTAGATTCAGTCGACTGAATCGGTGCCCTAGCCTCACACCCAAGAACACAATCAATTTACCAAACCCATTCCAGTGTACCGAAACCTGATTCTAGGTTGATTTCCCAAAAGCCAAATCGACACTCCAAATAGAGTTCGGTTTACCGATTTCTAAACTCTAGGTAATCTCAAGCGCAATTTCAGTATACAGAATCAGATGATTACTGAAACCTAGAACAACACTAACCCAAGAACACCCAAAATGGGAACATGAGCCAAGCTCAACACCAATCACCAAAATTTTCACAAAAAGACCAGAATGAAGACATTCAAGCACTCTACCATTGGGCATAAGAATCATCACAAATCATTCACCATAGTTCAAGAAATTAAAACGAATGAACAGTAGTCAATACAAGCATTAAATCATCATAAATGCACAATAAATTCTCTAAAATTTCTAAAATCACTACCACACATTAAATTCATGTCATTCTACTCATTTTCATGCCAATTTAAGAAGAAAAATGTGAGGTGTGTACCTCTAGGACGATTATAGAGGTCCTCCCACCTCACTAGTCGACCCACTTGGTTCTCCGACTATCACCTCGCTCCGGTCACCACACGGCCACACTCTAGGCTTGCCACACCACTGGGACGAGGATCTGGAGCTCATTGGTCAAGGGAAAGTTCGACCAATTACCCTCTCTCTCTGGCCTAATCTCTCTCTCTCTCTCTCTCTCTCATTACTGACAGGAAAGGAGGTGGAGAGGAAGAGAAGAGAAGGGGAAAGAGGAACAAGAAAAGATGAGGGTGGGGAGATGGCTCCGAAGCTCACCTACTGCCTGTTGCACTCATGGACGAGTCGACAAGGGAAGAAAGAGGAAGGAGGAGTCATGTGAAAGAAGCCATGACCCTTCTCCTTCTTATATGCATGGGCTGGTCGTGGTTGTGCATGTGCACAACAAAAAATCAAAAATTTACATGTAACAACTACAAGTCTCTAGCCACCAACCAACCAAACACAAGGCAAACCACCCCTCCTTACCAGCATGCCCACACACAAGAGCACAAGCACAATGCCAACACAAAAGACAAGGCACAACACCAAGCTAGACACCAAGGTTAAAGCACAAAACCATTGAATCAACTAAAATGCTCCACAATATCAGACTGCGACAGCCACCAGGGAGGCCCACTCACGGGGCCTACCCGTGAGTCCAATTTACTCAATGGCCCAAACAAGAATAAAAAGTCCAAACAGCAAACACAAAGCTCATGAAAAGAGGCTGCATGCCAATAACACCCATCCATGAACAAAATTCATTAATTCTAGTTAATTACAAATATAATGAATTTTTAGGGTATTACAATAGTTTATGCAGATAGTGTAGGGTTTGGTGTGAAGATACAACATTTCTATAAGATAGCCAGTTCAAGTGATAATCCATACAAGAGAGTTACCTTTTCTTGTTGCAAAGAAGGAAAAGGTCTAGTGAAGCGTCTTGACTTACTGTATGGAACGAAGCTTTCGGCAAAGACACAATGTTAAACTCGAATAATAGTTCGCCTACACAATAATGGTATATACTATGTAACATTTGTGAACCACGAGCATAAACATGAAATGCTAGATAAGTTACTGATGCAATTACTACGTTCAAAGAGAATGATGATGTATTTACGTAAGAGAGTAATTGCGAACAATGACCTTGCTAGAATAGCTATATCTAAGATAATAGCTTCATTTGTTGTAGAAACCAGTGGGCATGGACACATGCCATTCACTGAACATGATTGTATGAATGCTGTGAAAACAATGAGAACTCTCCAACTTGGTGAGGGTGATGCTAAAGTAATTCATGCTTATTTCCTCGACATGTAAGAGAAGAACTAGAACTTCTTTTACATGATGGATTTGACTAAAATAGGTAGACTAAAGAATATCTTCTGGGCAGACGCAGGATCAAGACTTGCATACAAGTATTTGATGTTGTGGTGTCTTTTGATACGACATATTTGGTGAGCAAGTGGGATATGCCATTCGCCCCCTTCGTTGGGGTTAACCACCATGGCCATTCTATCTTACTTAGATGTGCACTTCTGTCGAAGGAGACAATTTTAAACTACATGTGGTTATTCAAGACGTGGTTGAGATGTATGCATGGTATTCAACTCAAGCCATAATTACGTATCAGTCAGGAGCCATCATGCGAGCGGTGAAGCATGTCTTTCCTCAAGCGAAGTATCAGTTGTGCCTATGGTGTATAATGAACAAAATTCCTACAAAGTTTGGAAAATTAGACTCTAATAAGAAATAGACGGCAAAGAAGGTTATGCAGAATGTAGTTTACGATTCTCTAAGTGTGGAGGAATTAGAGGATGCTTGGGAACAAATGTTGATAAAATACAAATTAAGAAATTTTAAATGACTGGTGAAGTTGTTTCAGTTGCATCAAATTTGGGTATCTGCATTCATCAAGGACACTTTTTGGACTGATATGTCTCTCTACTTTATTTTTGTATATTTATCCCTATTATGTGTCATAATGGTGTTATTACATTATCATAGTGATATCATAACATTGTCGTAGTAGTATCATTACAATGTCCTAGTGGTGGGTGTCATTACCAATTACTATTATGTCACCAGGTATGTTTACAACACAAATGAGTGAAGGAATGAATGCGTTCTTCGGTGGTTACATAAATTCGAAATCAATACTGAAACAATTTGTCCAATAATATGAGGTGGCACTTCAGATTAAGTGTGACAAGGAAGCACAAGCTGACTTCGATTGTGCTTACAAGAGATCGAATTTGCTTACACAGTTTGTATTTAAACAACTTAGTGAGAGATACAGTTTAACAATGCTTAAGAAGTGTTAAGAGGAGATAGTTAACACCATGTACTGTGAGGTTTCATCAACAAGATAGAATGGTAGTTAGTTGATTAATTTTGTGACTGAGATGATGAAGTTAACGGAGCCACCTACCACATTTGAGAAGGTGTACACGATTGAATGGGAGTAGCACAACATGGATCTTAAATGCAACTGTTGATCATTTGAACATAGGAAAATACTATGCAAGCATATCTTTCCAATGATAAAGAATAGGAGGATAGAATATGTGCCTCCTTAGTATTTGCTTGATAGATGGAAGAAAAACCAAGAGCAATTGTATGTGAAAGAAACTTACATATGTGTGAGACAGACGGATGACACTCTAGGAAGGTATGAAGATATCTATCGTAAATATTCTAAATTTACTGAGATTGGAGTTGTATCGAAGGAGAAATATTTCAAGGTGGTCGATGCTATAACGTATGCTCTCAAAAAACTAACTCCCTCCACAGAGTCAGTACATTCATTTCTAGCGACTTCGGATACCAAAAATGAAAATATGAAAATACCTGTCTGTATCACTCGTAAAATTCATTTTGTAATTATTTATATTTTAATGAATTTATTATTAGACAGGTGTTATTGTTCTGAGGCCTGTTTGTGTGGTTTTGTGCTTTTGAACTTGGGCCTCGTGGGCCAACTTCTGTTTGCATGTTCCTGTGCATGGTTGGCACTGTGCATTGTAGCACTGTGCTTGTGGGTCCTGGTGTGGGTCGATCTAAGCCCGTGTTGTGGGCCGGTTGTTGTGGTTGGACGGTGGCCGTTGAGCTCGTGATGGGTGAGCACATTCTCCACAATGCACGTTCCCAGCTACTACGTGCGTAGGGTTTTATAAGCCGCCTGCGCCGCACTCCTCCGTCGCTCGTTGCCCGTCTCCTTCTTCCCTTTTTTCCACCTCCTTGGGCACACACCTCTCCTTTCCCACCTTCTCTTCCCTTCCTCCTCACTCTTCTCCCTTCCCCACCCCCTTCTTTCCCCACCCGTCACCCTCGTTCTTCCTCCCCTGTTTCGTGCACCGACGAGAGAAAGAGAGAGAAGTGAGAAAGGCAGAGGCACTGTGAGGCTCGACATTGGTGTGGTAGGTGCTCCAGAGGTTGAGGAAGCTCCCATGGACGTCAGGGTTGTTGGAGTTGGCCAGAGGATCATTGGAGCGCGTTACTCAGGTATGCACCTCCAACCTAGGTTTAGAGAGCATAAAAATAGTAGAAATTGATAAGGTTGCATGAAATCTAGGTAAATTTACATTCCTAGAATTTATTGTGTTTTTATGAGAATTTATGATGATTAATGGTGGTAGTTGAGTTTTGGGTCGTTTTAACCCTCCTGCCTTTTTGAATTTATATATTGATGCATGGTGAATAGTTTTCAGTTTTGTTTGTTGGATTTTGAAATAGACTCGAGGGTCTATATCTTATGTTTTATGCAAGATTTTTGTTATTTGTTTGGGAGGTTCGATCGGAGGTCCCACTTTGGATGATTTTGAAATGTGTAGGTTGGGTTGTTTTCTGTTTTTTGCAGAGATTGACATACCAAATAGTTTCAGTATGCTGTTTTTCTGTCAGATTAGGTCCTCTGGTCGAAATTCGATCGTCCAATTTTAGACAGTCGACCGAATTAGTGGATTTTGATCGACCGAACCATTTTTGGAATACCGATTTTAGCCAGAGTGTTGACCGTTGACCTGATTCAGTCGATCGACCCAAATCGGACTATCGAACCAGGGATTTTTGGCATACCGAACCTGTTTTTCAGCATGTCGAATATAGGCCAAAATGTTTTTATACTGTGTGATTTTCTTAGGGTTTTTCAGATTGGTTTGTATTGTCCCTTTGAGATGGGATTGTAGGTTGTCAGTGGTGGTCCCTTGGGACATCTAATATACCGTTTTGCTGAGGTTTTGGAAGGATTTCCAAAGATATAAAATAGTTTTGAAAATGATTTCAAAGAGATGATTTTGAAGATTTAGAAAAGGATTTCCCTAGTTTTCTGTGTACGGGCCGAGACAGTGTGGGACCGTACCGTCGGGACTAGGGAATGTGACGACATTCTCGGGTGGTCGGGCGTGACTCCCTAATCGAGGTCGGAGGGTCGAGATACCTGAGGCTAAGGGGCGATAGGTCTTGGAGATATGAGACTTCTTAACTGTCATCTCAAAGCTAGGATTGTGGTCTGCAGGTTGAGGTGTCTTGTGGCATGACAGGGAGATATGATACTCTTGTTGTCGCTGTGAGCACTGAGGCTCGGGTGTTGTCGGGTGTGGAGGTATGACACTCTCTCCTGAGCACCGTGTGTGGAGGACGCCGTGAGGAAGTGTACCCTGTGGTGGCTAGTACGGGTGGGACACGTTCGCTGTAGCTGGTAGCGTCTTGAGAGACAAGACAGTCTTCCTTGGGAAGGGTTGGCTTTGTGAGGGTTCTTCAGGTAGGGAGAATCGCAGGACGGTGATTGCTCCTACATAGGGTGACTTCACCGTGGCAGTGCAGAACGCCGTAGTCGCTCCTCAGTGGACTGCTTGTAGCCAGAGTTTGGTTGCCTAGCATTGGACTTCCCGACTCACTATGTGTGGTTTTGGGCCATTGAAGGCCTTCACTTGTGGTTTTGGGCTGGTAGAGCCCTAGTTGTGGTTTTGACCGGTGTGGACGTGGCTTGTGAGGTTTTGAGAAAATGATTTGGGAAATGAATTTAAAAGGAAATTTAGTTATAGTTTTGTTTTCCACTGTTTTTTGTGGGGTGCGTGTTGGGTGACTTATATCACTCATGTGTTTTCTTCTATCACTCATGCAGGTTTAGTATAGTACATATAGTCCGGAGTCTCGTAGCCGCACACACAGGTTCCTAATTTAATTTGTTTAAATTATTATGGGAAATTCGGGACATTACACTGTCATCAAAGATCCTCATTTTGTTAATAGACCAGGTCAACCACCCACTAACGGGAGAAAGTCGACAAGGGAAAAAGTTGTTGCCAAGTATTTTTGAGATACTCAAAAGGAGAAGAAGAAGTAAGCACAGGTAAAAGATCAATTAGATTATGAATTCTAACAATGAATACCGATGGCCCTAGTAATGGAAAACTTGTATTTTCCCAACTTTGGATTTACCACTCCAGGATGTCCTTCCCAATGAATGCCCATATTATGCAATTGATGATAATTTTGCGGGCATTCAGTCATGAACATTATTGTAATTTTGCATGATATTATGAAATTGTCAATGTATCAAGTAAAATAGTATGAAAGTACTATCAATGTATTAAGTAAAATACAGATTAGATACATCATTGTCAAAGTATCAAGTAAAATACTATCAAACTACTATGAAAATAGTATCAAACTACTGTAATTTTATCAAGGAAAATGCAGATTAGATATTACATCATTGTTAAAATATCATGTAAAATATTATCAAACTATTGTCAAAATTGTATCAAACTATTGTCAATGTATCAAGTAAAATGCAAATTAGATATGACTATGGTTTGTCAAAGTATCCATCAAAATACTATTAAACTACTGTCAAACTACTACCAAACTATTGTCAATGTATCAAGTAAAATTATCTATTAGTGTACATAAGTCATTATGGAATCTAAGGGTCCATTTAGTAGAGCTTCAGCTTCTAGACTTAAGTGTAGAAGCTAGCTTCTGGTTAGAAGCCGTCATATCTTAACTTTTGGAAATGTAAAAGAATCACTGTTCCAAAAGCTACATGCTTCTGAGAAGTTGATAGTATTTGGTAGAGTTGTTAGACCATTGTAACTTCTGAGGAAAAATCATATGCTCAAAAGTTGTCCAAAAGCTCTACCAAATGGATCCTAAGTAGTATTGTTGCTTGTAATGAATGCATTAACCTGGGATTTTCATTGCATATTCCCATTCCATTATACAAACAATCCATCCAATGCAAAACATATGCTACGTAATCGTTGATTCCTGAAGCTTGATGATTACAGTTTTGAGCAAAGCTTAAAGACCACTCCATAAAATGTCCTAGCCTCCAATTTATTAGCTAGAATCACCACTTCGATAATAACAATGTCGTTTCGTCGTGTACACCAACAACTTCCTAGGTACCCGATTTCATTACATCATCAGTGAGAAGGCTATTGTAGGATGTCGCACAACACTCATGGAGGTCTAGTATCAATAGATGCTAGTGATCCTATGACATAATAGTTTGGCCAATGTAGTTTGCTTGTGAGAGGTGGTCCCTTGTAACACATGAGGTCTATATAGGATTGGCGTGTATGTTTGGCACACATCACAAGCATGTATCATAAACGCGCATTGTTGGTGCACACCACAGGCACAAACTGGGAGCATGTCCTATTATGTTTAGAACTCAAAATATTGTTAGTTTTTGTTTTGGGAATTGACTCCTGTTTGAGTGTATTTTAGGTATTTGAGAGGTGAGTTTGGTCAAGTGGATTAGAATTTGATTACCTGTAATTGTAAGTATATTTATTAGGTAATCAC
>JAMKQA010015176.1:0-18850 GCA_024699735.1 Posidonia australis
TGGCCCGCATCCGGGTTGGGCTGGGCTGGGCCCGACCGGGCCCACGGGCTGACTGCCATTTTCCGCGCACAGCGCGGCCCGGCCCGGCCCGGTCGATTCCCGCGGGTCGAAATGGGCCTATCCGGCGGGCCTAGGCGGGCCAACCGGTCTGGCCCGGCACGGCCCGCGGGTGTTTTTGCCGGGCCCGGGCTGGACCGAGCGGGCCTGGGTCGGCCCGACTCGTTTTCCATGTCTAGCTACAACCTGACAAGACATCACAACTAGAGACTAATAAAGAAATGTTTGATCGACAAAAGACGCAAAAACCAAAAGTATAGGGCGGTGATTGTCTGTGTCCCTAGACAATTAATCGACGTACGTCAATCAGAGAACACAAAAGTTCAAGATGCAGAGATCAACAGAGTCAGAGTGTGAGCCCATACATGACTGATGGTGCCTGTAATGTATCAGAAGACAAATCCCTCCGAAACATGTAGATGAGATGACCGAGGATGTTGCATGTGTTAACAGACTTGGTTTCACAACAAATGTGAGATCCAGATGAGTAAGAAATATAAGATATTACAGGCGTCCAACCAAACCTCTATATGTCAGCGGATCAGGGTGGCAAGTCGCCATTGCAGTAGCCGAGATATCACTTCGCTGTTACGGTTGAAGCGAGATGAGATGTACATAAGCTTGTGATCTGCAACTTTCTCAAGTAATTCAAACATTTCACTTCCGCCATTTCAGTTTCTTCGCACATGCACGAGGAAGGTTGGAAATGAAGAATGTACGCAAGTGCCAGTGGTCTTTACATGCGGTAACAATGATGTAGTCGACATAAATTATTAGGATGAGAATAGAATCATCTTAAGACGAGAATAGAATCATCATCACCTTAGAGGAAACATAAGGAATAATCAAAACAATAGGTACAAGACCCAATAGAGTGAATGTGGCTGAATAGTTGCACACTTGCACCCTTGGCCATTAGGTAGGAGGTCTTATCGAAGACATATAGCATATATGCCAGGAGCTGTAAACTCGTGTAGTAGTTGGATCATAGCAACGGTATCTTTTGTGCTCAAAATTATAACCAGGAAATACGTATTTATTGGACTTCATTATTCCAACGTAGCGCTATCGTATGGAACCAAATGAGGACTGTATGTGCACCCAAAGTATTTGAGAACGAGTAAACAAGTGGACGATAAAAAATTAAGCAACACAAAGATGAAAATTAATCTACTAGGAGAAGAAGGTTGTTGATAGTACTCTTGCCTACTGATGCAAACGCCTCCATCGAAAATTGGCGGGCAAGACAATTGTTGCGACGTGTTTCAGTGAGTTTCAATTGAAGCTGATTTCAAGGAAAAATCGATTTTTTTTTAGGGGGTAAAGATTAAGCTGAATGTACGAAAGAAGAAATAGAACAGTCACATCATCCTCAATTGAAAATCATAAGCTATCGGACAACTACTACTTAGTTTTTGCATAGAAGTAATGTTTCCAAAAAGAGCTAGTATAACTTATTTTCTCAAACACAACCATAGTGACATACTGTCTAGGATATATGGATATTTAGACTTTAATCCTAATGCTAAAAGATGTGCTAAATCATGTAGCTAAGGACAAGTTATTGCTGTTTATTGCTAATAGATGGATATTTAGACTTTCTCAAACTGAAACTTTCTGTTTATTACAGGAGTTCGATATCGAGGATGTCCTCATTGGTGATCAAAGCAACCAGTACGTGATCAGAAAATCACAAGTTATTTCTTCCACAATTTGTTATTTAAGACTAGCAACTTTCGATCTTATCGTTTCTGATCTTCAAGATTTTGTTCCGGAAGCTGTGCAGCAATTGCAGATTCAAGAACCTCTTTGATTACGGGTCCAATTGTAGATCTTATGTTCCTCTAATTTACTAATAAAATTTTAGAGTCAAAACAATGCCTCAAGAGTCACGATCAATCTATCTGGCGAATGTTGACATGCCCTTAACATGAAAATGTCGTGGAAAATCAAGACAAACACAAATTGAGAGAAAAAGAAAAAGGAAACAAACAATCACATATACATAGAGAAAAGAGAGAAAACGATTTATGTAGTTCAATATATTCTTCAAAATATTACAAGGGAGAGAGAAGAGAGACAAAAGAAATAGCAATTGCATCTTCTACAAGGTTTACAACGAAATGAACTCTCACAAAAACCCTAAAACAGGTTAAAATATATAAATAGACTGTCGTAACGGACGTCCGCAGCAGACGTTCGCTAAATTGTTGTTTCCTTCAGCAGCACGGGAAGAAGTCTGCTAAATTGCTGTTTCCTTTAGCGGCACGGGCAGACGTCTGAAATAGACGTCCGCAAAAGTTTTACTGCATCCAGAGAATTGACGAACATCCGCAACGGACGTCCACTCAAGTACTGATGTCGAGTTCTCTCCATTTGACGAAGTAGCGGACATCCATTCGAGGTTCTGAGGCTCAATAAACCTTGGATTTAATGTATATTTAACAATTCTCCACCTTAACTTAGAATCCTCTTGCCATCGCCAACCCCACCTTGAGGCTATTGTCAACTATCAACATTGAGCACGTTCAAACAATGTACAAACTTGCTCTCAGGAACCAATTTAGTGAACAGATCAGTTGGATTGTCTTGTGTGCTAATCTTCTTCACCTTGAGACTCCTCTTTATACGTATGAAGTGATATCTCACATTAATGTACTTGGTCCTATCATGATACATGTAATCCTTGGCTAAGCATATTGTACTCAAACTATCACAAAACACTATAGCTTATCTTGTTGTAGTCCAAGATCTCCAACTAGTCCTTTAAGCCAGATGCCTTCTTTAGCAGCTTCTGTCAACGCCATATACTCTGCCACTGTTGTAGACAAAGTAACCGCTAGTTGTAGAGTTGCTTTCCAACTTACTACAAAATTATCCACTATAACTAATCATTAATCTTCTACCGTCTGCATCTATAACATAATATGAATTAGAATAACCTACAATTAAGTAATCTGCATCACCTCCATAGATGAAACCTATATCAGATGTCCCTTTCAGATACCAGACTATAGGATTTACAACTTGTCAATGTTTTTTTCAAGGTTTACTTATAGACCTGCTAACAACATTAACAGCTTATGCAATATCAAGTCTAATGCACACCATCACATACATCAAACTCCCAACTACACTAGTATAAGGAACACGAGACATATACTCCTCTTCAGCTTCTTACAGAGGTGTAAATACTGTAGAAAGACAAAAATTTGCAGTAGAAGGAGTATTCAAAAGTTTTACAGTAGTTATACCAAACTTTGATAAGACTGTTTGAATTTAGCTCCTTTGTGATAAGAAGAGCTTTCCTTGAATTTTGTCCCTATAGATCTCCATTTCCAACATTTTGTTTGCTGCACCGAAATCTTTCATATCAAATTCTGAACTAAGGAGTTTCTTCAACTTCTGAATCTTTATTTTGTCTCGTACGGTGATAAACATATCATCTACATAAAAAAGCAAGTAAATATATGAATCATCATTGAACTTGTTGTGATATACACAACAATTATACAGACTACTGTTGTAGGGCCATTTTCAATCATGAAATTGTCAAATCTCTTATACCACTGCCTTGGAGATTGTTTGAGTCTATACAGAGACTTTTCAATTTGCATACATGATCTTCCTTACCAAGAATAGCGAATCCCTCTGGTTGGCCCATCAAGATATTTTTTTCTTGCTCTTCATGTAGAAAAGCCATCGTCATGTCCAGCTCCAGATTTTGATGTGCTACTAATGCAAGTAACACTTGGATAAAAGTGTGTTTGACAATTGGTGAGAAAATCTCATTGTAGTTAACTCCTTTTTAACCGTGGTCTTTTGCAACTAATTGTGCCTTGTATCTTGTCCCTTTGACTCCTTGGATTCTAGCCTTCTTCTTGAAGACCCACTTGCAACCAACAAGTCTCCTCTCCTTTGGTTCCTTGACTAGTTCCTATGTTTGATTCTTGCAAAGAGATTTCATCTCTTCACTCATTGTAGTAATCCACTGAACGGATTCTATACTTCTGATTGCTTGCTAATAGGTAGAGGGCTCCTCAGACTCTATCTCTTCTATTGGTTAAAGAGCACAAGCCATCATTCTCTCATAACTATATTTCTTTGGAACATTGATCTATCTTCGAAATCGATCAATAGCAATACTATATAGTCGTTCTTCTTCTTGTTGTTCTTCAAATTCTATATTGGTCTCTAGCTCGTGACTCTGTGGTAAATCTTTATCATCTTTCTAATTGGGAGTTATTTCAAACTACACTTGTTTGACAATACTATCACTACTTCCTAAATTAGATGACTCCACACTTGGGTGAAGCATAGAATTTTCATTAAAAATTATGCTTCTACTAAAACTAACTTTACATTCAAAAGGAGACTAAATTCTATATATATCCTTTTACTGCAACACCATAACCCATAAACAATTCCTTCCTTCCCCTTGGCTCTAACTTACCCTCACTAACATGGTAATAAGAAGGACATCAGAATATTCTATTATTAGAATAAGTAGTAGGTTTTCAAGACCAAACCTCGAAAGGAGATATTGTCAATGGCACTAGCTGGGTTGCAATTCACCAAGTAGTATCTCGTGTTCACTGCCTCTGCTTAGAAAGACTTCTCTAATCTAGATTTTGAAATCATGCATCGAGCTTTCTCTAACAGTATTCTACTCATCTATTCTACTACAACTTTTTGTTGTGGTGTCTCTAACTATACAGTGACTAGCAATGCTTGCATTCTTACAAAGATCATTGATTTTCTTGGAGCAAAACTCGAAACCATTAACAATACAATGGTACTTAATCTTCTTTTTTGTTTGATTTTCCATCAGTGCCTTCCATTACTTGAAAACTTTGAATGCCTCACTTTTGTGTTTCATCATGAATACCCAAATCATCCATAAGTAATCATCAGAAAGAAAGTTCCTTGAACCTCCTAGAGATGGGACACATGAGGGACCTCAATAATCGACGTGAATATAATTAAATGTTACCTTTGCTGTATGCACTGCCTTACAGAATTGAACTTGGCGTTGCTTACCAAAAACAAGTACTCACAGAATTCAAAGTTTACTACCTTATAGCCTCCTAGAAGGCCTTCTTGCTCAAAACTGTCATCCTCTTCTCACTTAAATGCGTAAGCTATATATGCCACAACTTTGTCTGATCTGATTCTAACTGCTCTAAAAGAGATATTGTTGCCACGGTATCTATCACAGTTGAACATTGGAGGATATACAAGGGACCACTCTTGACACACTTTATAACAACCAAAGCTTCTTTTGTCACCCGAAATACTCTACCTCCACCACTGTATTTAAATTCCTTGTCATCTAATACCATCAAGGATATTAAATTCTTACCCAACTCTGGAACGTATCAAACATTGGTCAATATTTTCACCATTCCATCATGCGTTCTGATCTAAATGGTACCACTACCAATCGTTCTGCAAAAGGCATTGTTGGCCATTGAAACATCACCATCGTTAACCTTCTCATAGGTTGAAAACCATTCCATGTTCGGCTACATGTGATGTAATGCACCAATATCCAATATCCAACTATCAGGTGGATACTGAATATTAGAAGTGGTAAAAATAATGTCTAATTATGATGAAGAATCATTCTATACCACAACAGCAATTGGCACCTTTAACTTCTTCTTGGAACAATCAACTTTCCAGTGATTTAGTTCCTTACTATAGTTGCATATATCCCTCAGATTTGGATGTCTACCTTTAGACTTCGACCTCCATTTGCCTTTGTTGTTGTTTTTCTCAAAACGTCCACGACTTTTGTTAGAATTTGTCACCATAAGTTCTGAAAGAGAACCATCAACACAACTACACGATGCCGTTCAACGGAGTTCTTGTGTATGTAAACTAAATCTAACCTTTTCCAGATAAACCATGTCCTTTCCTATAACAAAAGATTGAACAAGAATCTCGTAAAATTGAGAAAGAGAAACTAACAAAAGTAGGACAACATCTTTATCCTCTATCTTGACGTCAATGTTCCTCAACTTCATTAACAGAGTGTTCAATTAATCTAAATGGTCTTTGAGAAACGTACCTTCTTTCATGCAAAGGACAAACAAACATTGCTTCAGAAGTAACTTATTGATTAAAAATTTCGTCATATACAAACTTTCAAACTTCAACCATAAACAACCGTAGTTTCTTCATATGCAACCTCAATGATGATTTCGTCAGCGAGACAGAGTAAGATTGTAAAGTACATCTTCTCTTCCTACGTGGTCAACTCTACTTCATCAATTTCAGTAGGCTTCGTCTTCAATAACAGTGATCATATGTTCTGTTACTCTAATAGGATTCGCATCTTGATTTGTCAGAAACTAAAAGTATTCTTCCTATGGGAAATCACTGAAGTCAAGTTGTCATGTTTCCAGCCATTTATAGCAATGAAGATGCACTTTATAACCAGAACCCAATATCATTTCTTCGAAAGCACTTATTGTATATTTTTTGCTCTTCTAAGCCTTGTCTCATGCATGGATGTTAGCAGAGTTGATCGGTTTGAGAAAGTGCCAGACACACATCCGAGGCAGCAAGGCCGAGCCTCAACCACAAGGGAAGCAAAAACTCCATGTTGGTCAATATTTTCACTATTCCATCATGCGTTCTGATCTAAATGGTACCACTACCAATCGTTTTGCAAAAGGCATTGTTGGCCATTGAAACATCACCATCGTTAACCTTCTCATAGGTGGAAAACCATTCCGTGTTCGGCTACATGTGATGTAATGCACCAATATCCAATATCCAACTATCAGGTGGATACTGAATATTAGAAGTGGTAAAAATAATGTCTAATTATGACGAAGAATCATTCTATGCCACAACAGCAATTGGCACCTTTAACTTCTTCTTGGAACAATCAACTTTCCAGTGATTTAGTTCCTTACTATAGTTGCATATGTCCCTCAGATTTGGATGTCTACCTTTAGACTTCGACCTCCATTTGCCTTTGTTGTTGTTTTTCTCAAAACGTCCACGACTTTTGTTAGAATTTGTCACCATAAGTTTTGAAAGAGAACTATCAACATGACTATACGATGCCATTCAATGGAGTTCTTGTGTATGTAAACTAAATCTAACCTTTTCCAGATAAACCATGTCCTTTCCTATAACAAAAGATTGAACAAGAATCTCGTAAAATTGAGAAAGAGAAACTAACAAAAGTAGGACAACATCTTTATCCTCTATCTTGACGTCAATGTTCCTCAACTTCATTAACAAAGTGTTCAATTAATCTAAATGGTCTTTGAGAAACGTACCTTCTTTCATGCAAAGGGCAAACAGACATTGCTTCAGAAGTAACTTATTGATTAAAAATTTCGTCATATACAAACTTTCAAACTTCAACCACAAACAACCATAGTTTCTTCATATGCAACCTCAATGATGATTTCGTCAGCGAGACAGAGTAAGATTGTGAAGTACATCTTCTCTTCCTGCGTGGCCAACTCTACTTCATCAATCTCAGTAGGCTTCGTCTTCAATAACAGTGATCATATGTTCTGTTACTCTAATAGGATTCGCATCTTGATTTGTCAGAAACTAAAAGTATTCTTCCTAGGGCAAATCATTGAAGTCAAGTTGTCATGTTTCCTACCATTTATAGCAATGAAGATGCACTTTATAACCAGAACCCAATATCATTTCTTCGAAAGTACTTATTGTATATTTTTTGCTCTTCTAAGTCTTGTCTCATGCATGGATGTTAGCAGAGTTGATCGGTTTGAGAAAGTGCCAGACACACATCCAAGGCAGCAAGGCCGAGCCTCAACCACAACTCCACAAGGGAAGCAAAAACTCCATGTTGGTTTCAAACGAATGGTAATAATCATTATTATCCTAGCATTTTTATTTCTTTTTGAACTAGAAGCATATGCATGTCTGTGCTTCTTTGCGTTGGGTAGAGCAAAAGAACGATGTTATATTACTTCTTCTTTTTGTCAAAGGTAAGTATTTAATATTATATAATAGTCCTTGACGTGGACCAGGAGACAAATTAAGGGAACAAAACGATGTTATATTACTTGGGATCACTTTATACTTGATACCATTCAAGGTAACTTCTAATAGTAGAGAACTCAATAGTATGATATTAATTTTTTCACACACAAGGCTTACAAATGTGAGATACATTATTTTTTTCCAAACTAAAATTAAATAACCTTGAACACTTCTATCTTTAAAACTCAACTTGGTATCATCGAGAAAAGGCCCACCAGCGCATTACGGGGGGATAACGTTAGTGAAGCTATGATCTTTTAACATCCTTGGGGTCCATTACTTTAGAAATCTTGTTGGTATTTTCCATTTTATATTAATGATCATCTATGTGTTCTTCTTTGTAGGCTACTGCTGTTGAAATTAATCATGCTATTGGAGCTGCTGGTGTTGTTTTTTTTTTTCATTTGCATCATAGATTACATAGTGAGTTAGGAGACCATCACTAAGTGATGTAATATATATATATGATGTCCGTAGAAGTCGAATTTTCGACCTCTCGTACAACCACAAAGAGATTTCACCATCACTAAGTGATTGGAATCATGTTCTTTACGTTTAATAAATTTTCTTTATTTTGGATGACTATATATTTGCAGACACGACCAAAAAAAAATGCTCTTAGATAGGTCTTCTTTCAATCTTCACCTTCTAAATATTTTTCTTCCACTCCGTTCCTAATCAAGAATTTCACCTTCCACTAAATGTTCAAAAGCTGAAACTCTTTATACTCGTAAAATTAACTAGGACCCTTTCTTTTTAATATATTGAGAATTTTTTTCTGCTTGTTTTTTGTTTGAATTGACTTTTGCCTCCATTTGTTCTCTATACCTATAATTGATATTGATTTAAATGCTTCATTTTTTAACATATTTGTTTTTATTTTAATAATATTTTTTCCTTATGATGTTTTTACTAGGCTTAGAAAAATAGACCAACATCAAGTTCTTATTCTACTCAACAATGGAAGGGTAGATGCCAAAGTTCGTATAAACAGTTGGCTTGATGAACATTATTTTCGTGTAGTTCGTATGGCAAATTAGATGCCAAATTCTTAAGTTTTTGCCGCTAAACTTAATAAACTTTTGTAATCTTGAAGTATATATAGTGGTTGCATGTGTATGTAGCATGAATTTTATGCTTTACAAGTTTCATTTTATTTGATTTTTTAGTTCTAGATTACTACTGTAATTCCTCAGTAGTTTATAATTCACTTTAAAAAACAGGGTTTAGAATGCAATTTTTTGCTACTATAAATATTTTTAAAAAATGGTAATATCTGACTATTCAAACCGCCAGCTAAAAATGGTAATAGCCTTTTGTTAGATCGGGTTGGTTTTCCTGACGGTTGGGCTTTTTGTTGATGGGCCCAACCGTCAGTTCATCTCTTCACCGACGAGTCTTGGGCCACCGTCAATACATGGTTGGTAGTTGGGCTTGTTAGGAACTTCACTTTTATTGAGGGCTGAAACCTTCAGTAGAAGGCTATTCTGTAGCTGTGTGTTTTGCATTTGTTTTCTCCTGCAAAGCTCCTGTACTTAATGATTTAGTTGCAATCTTTCTTTAAACGTCCTGGTAAACGTTTTGCGGAGAAAGTAATCAATTTGATGGAGAGCTTTTTAGGACTCTTAATGCCAACTATCGTTAATTATACCAAAATTGTTCTCATCTATCAACTTACTAATCCATTGGAATTACATATTTTCACTGTAGTAATATATAATAATGATGATGATGCTGATTGTTCACATAAATATTATTGGTAATCTTATCATTGTTCACTAGATTGTTTGACGTCAAAAAATTGCAATTTGCACCAAAGATTGACATTGTAAAATCATTTTAGCATAATTATTAGTACTGCCTATCTCACAATCATCCCATGATCAACTTTTTTAGAGGCTTATTTGGCTATTTGGTCGAGATTTTCAACCTCACATGAATCCCTTTTTTTTTATAAATGGCAAAAATGAAGTGTGCTTGACATACAGCCAAAAAATGATGTAGGAAAACATTTACAACCGTTACATTTTAACCTAATGGTTCCATCCATTTAAATTATTTTAATGCACAAATGTATAACCAGTTCAATAGATTTTATTTTTTTTGATATCGGTATGCATATATTTTCTCCTTACGGTCCGTGAGATTCGAACCTGGGAGGGAGGTGGAAGTTCCACTCCTCCTGCTCAACTACACCATGGTAATTGGTTATAACCGGTTCAATAGATGACACATCATTTTGCTCTTTTTCCCTTTCTTCTGTCGTTTTACCCTTTTCCATTGTTTTGCCGTTTGTCTTTGGAGGAGGAGGAGATTGAGGAAGATAAAGATGGTGGACCAAAAAGACACAAGCAAGTTTCCAATCCTGACATCGGACTTGTTCTCCTCAAAGGTCTCTTCGAGCGCTTAGTCCTCTCCTCTCTCGATGAACCTCTCGTATAGGTATTAGGTGCAAGCTTTCTCAATTGTCAGACTTATTCTCCAGTGATGAGTACATTAGTATTATATATTTTATGTCTCATATTTATCTATTATATAAATAATGCTATTCAAAATGTTTTATGTAATTTTTTGCAAGAACCTTGGAACATAGAAAGAATTTAGGGAAAAAAAAGAAAAAGAATAAATGTATCAGAAAAGAAAAGATTTTTGAAGGAAAAATTCTAAAGCTACGTTAAGAGATCAATACACATTTTTCACGTGTGTTAATAATGAAAAAAAGATCAGCTAATAAATTGACCTAGTCAGAACTCATGTTGGCTAACGTGGACGTTTCCTAGACATCCGATTGCGCAACTGACACCTCTCAAACGTCCGTGGATGATATTTTTGATCCAGTCTTCGCTGTTTAAAATCTCTATATAGAAACATCTTGTATTTGAAAATGAAATTTAAAGTAAATTTGTATTTAGATTTATCTTCGACGTAAAGAAATCCTTGTATGTTTATAAAAGGACCCCTTATGTAGATCTATAGGGACATTTTTCATCTACTGAGCTTAGAATTTTTCTTAGTTATTGTGCAAGAGTATCAAATATTTTTCTAATTGTAATCTTAGGTTCTATTAATAAAATCATTTTTTCTTCTTCAATTATGTCTTTTATTTCAAGTTTTCTATTCAAGTTTTTATTTTTTGTTATCTCTTTGTGTAACTAATTTCTAGATCTATGATTGAGATAAAATTCATGTAATTTTATATGTTGTAATTAAATTCCTTTGTATTTTTTCTTTGTACTTAATGTCGTGATTATGTGGGTTGGATGTATATTGTATAAATCACTCAAAAATTGATAAATTTTGATAGTTTAACATTGATATCATCTTTTTGGTCTATGCTTAGGGAAGATTTATTTGAGAGTTATGTGTATAATCATGGTTTTTTCATATATCATTTGATTTAATTTGGTTTGTTTGTTTTTATTCCTTGACTTGATAATCTACAGTACATCGTAATATAGATTGTGCTTATTAGAATAAAAATCTTTGAATCAAATTATTTAGATCAATAGAGAGATAGAGAGAGGATTTAATTATGCATCTGTATTTACATAAATGGATTCAAAAACCCTAGTTCTCTTTTATTCTGAAGTTTTCTTAAGTATTTAAAATCAATCAACTTCTAAATCTAAATTTTTATTCCATCATTAACTGACAAATAATCATAGTTTTTAAAATACTATTCTCTGTGGAATCGATCCATATTTGCATACGTACTACATAGTACGTCGTACACTTACCGTTAATTAAAACATCCACATCATCCACTATTACAGGACAAGGTGAGAGTGAGTGTGTCTGTGTCTTTGTCAATAATCTATTTATTAATATAATATAGACAATGATACGGATTATTTTGCAAATGATATTGAATACTATGCACAAGTAAAAGAAAATGAACTGTGTAGTGATGGAAATAAACCATATAGTGCTTAAGATATTGTGGTGGAAAGTCTAGATATACATAGAGTCACACTAAAACCTTATGTTGGAGTGGAATTCATGTCTATGGGAGATGCTTATCAACATTATAATGCATATGCAAGGTCAATGGAATTCTCTATCAGAAAAAGTTCCTATTATCGATCTAAAAAAACTAATTGTGTTACTTCTAGAATCATAGTTTGTTCAAAGTAAGGAGAAAAGGATTTTAAAGATAATAGAAGAAATATAGAGAATGTAAGAAGACGTCAAGACACTCACAACAATTGTAAAGTAGACATTTTTATTGCTGCAAATAGGAAGGATATCTAGGTTGTGAAATGATTTGTTGAGGGACACAATCACTTGTTAGCAACACCATTTAAAACACCAAAATTGAGGTCACATTACAAATTATCTTTGCCTTCTAAAGAGTTTATTACCACAGCTCATGATTGTGGAGTGGGGCCTTTTAAGATTGTGGAAGTTCTAAAAGCTTATGGTGAACCTTTTCTTAGTACACAAGATTGCATTGATCACTTAAGAATTAAATGTAAAAATAACATGGGTCGTGAATGCATGAAAGTTGTCAAGGTTTCTCTACAAAAGAAGTGCATTAATGATGGTTACTTTTTCAGTATGAATTTGATGAATCACACACACCAAGAAGTGTCTTTTGTGTAAATGATAGATATTAATCAAATTACATAAACTTTAGTGATGAACTTGCATTTGATGTCACCTATAGAACAAATATTTTTTCTGTGCCTTTTGCTCCGTTTGCTGGAGCAAGCCATCATAAAGAATCAACATTATTTGGAAGTACTTTACTTGTTGATGAGATAGAAGAGACATTTGTTTGGTTGTTCACGACATGGTTAGCTTGTATGTATGGAAAGAAACCTGTGACAATCATCACTGATCAAGAATGCAATTATAAAAGTTTTCCCAAGTAGCAAACATTGCTATTGTTCTTGGCATTTTGTAAAAAATGCTATCCAACATTTAAGAGAGTTAAGGTGTAACAATGAAAAGTTCTAGGAAAAATATGATGTATGGATTTACGGTTGTCAGAGTTACGAGAAATATGAGAACACATGGTTGGAATCGAAAATCAAATACCAAATGGAAAATAATAGTTAGCTCACGAAAATATTCAAGAAGAGACAACATTAGATTCCATTGTACTTAAAGGATACATTTTTAAGTGGAACGAAAGTTAAAGATCAGAAAGTATAAATTCTTTTTTTGATGGATTTATTTGTGCACAAATACCATTCACTAGTGTAGAAATAATTATAGACCATGGTTTAAACTATCGCCTATTTCTATTTCAACAATGGATATAACCGTTGCCTTTAGTTTTAACGATGGTCAATCGTTGGCGATATTACGTTGACTGTAATAACGTCTTTAATGGTATAGCCAATAGTTGTTAGCCTTGCCTTTTTTTTAAAAATTTGTATTTTATAAATTATTTTTCTATAGAAAACGATTGGAACCGTCGATGTATATTTAGATAGACAACGGTTATAACCATCGTTGAAGTTTAAACGTCAGCAATAGTTACAATCATTGGCGAAGTTTAAATAACAATAATAATTACGACTATCGTTGAAATTTAAATATTAACAATTGTTAGAATTGTCGATGAAGTTTAACCATCAACAATTAACATTGTTACCCACTTTTGATGTAATAAACGATAGTTACAACAGGCAACTATAGTACTCTAAAATAATAAAAAAATATTCGAAATAATGCCACTTTCATCAAAATCATCTGTAAACATACATACATGCAAGTTCTAAATTGTCACACACATCCAATAATCATTATCATAGAAATATACATGTATTCTAACCAATACTCAAATTCAAATCTTTTTCTTAAATTAAGAATAGAAACTCTAAGCATGAGTACAAACATAAGTCTAAATATATAATTCATAAAAATCGTTTCAACATCTACCACAAAAGTTTCAATATCTACCAACAAAAAGTTTCAATATCCACTAACAAAAATATTTCGACATTCATCAGCAAAAAAGTTACAATATCTTTTATAACAAAAAAATTCTTCATAACAATATCAATTTAACAACAATAAGCCTCTTTAGTTTCCTTCCTCCTATAAGAAGAAATAAGTAACAATAAATGAATATTGAAATTAAGTTCATAATCCAAAAAGTTCATAGATGAAGCATTACGTATGCAAAATCAAGAGTAAAAAGGACCAAAGAAAAATAGACTAACAGCAATATCATACTTCTTTTTTTCTCTTAAAGATGAAAATAACATGTATATGAAGCAAAAACAAATAGACCTTTTAAAAAATACACTGTGATCAACTCACACTTATAGTAATTACTAAATACTAAATAAATACAATGGAAAGTAGCGAAAGAAAAGCATATATTGGCATTGCAACTTACATCAAACCTCATTTAATTCTTAGCACAAAGCTATGCATATGAAATGTGAAATTAATAGGCAAATGAAGACATATTGAGATAACTAAAAGAAAATGGAAAGAATTCTCTGTTTGATGAATTTCAAACTCACATACCTACATCTAAGTGATTATGACTTCAAATGGATTTTTGAAACTATAATGTCTTGGTATAATGAATGGCATCTAACTTGATTTATACCATTCAGAAATCAGCATGCTTAGTTGAAAATGTTAGTAAGTACAAAACAGAATATATCTATCTAAACCGTTAACACAAAAAAACAAAACAGAATATATCCCATTCTAGGGAAAATTTCTATTGAAAGAACCAAATAAGAATGGAGACATCTTCCACATAAGCATTGGACAAGGGATTGCTAGTTCAGTTAAAGAAATAAGGATTACTAATTTAGTTAAAATTGGCAAGCACATTTGAGGTCCAGAGTATAAGAAGTCATTTTCAATTCATGAGGGAGTGTTATAAAAGGTTACGCGGTTTTCAATGACAAACAGTAGAGACACACAGGAGGCAATCTATCGAAAGAACATATGATAGTAAAGAAAATATAAGAACTAAAAACTATGTTAGAGATATATTACCTTTCCATTCTCATTATACATCAATCACTTCCTAATTTGTCATTCTAGAAGAAAGACTAGTGCATATGTATAGACATGACTATTAATTTCATATAATTGCACTTATCTAACAAAACTTTTATGATTTATGTAGTAACTCATAGTCTAAACTAAAACTCTTAATTTTGCCATCTCTTTCTGCATTTCACCTTCTTGTTTCAAAGAATCTTCATGTTGCTTAGCTATCTTTTCCTTGTGATCTTCGTTTTCACTTACTAATTGTTGTAACTTTGCATTTACTAAGCTACACATAGACGAGAGGCACGACGCTCTAGTTTATCTTTTATTAGCATTTAAGTTTATGATATGGTTGAACTATTAACTATTTAAAAAAAATAGTGTATGAATGAACTGAAATAGTGTCTCAAACATTTTATTATAAGATTTAACTACATACGTGACAGTACTCAAATATAAACTACAACACTATACTATAAGATTTACTGAACAAAAAGTATATGTACATGCAATGCACTAGCAAAAGAAGTATCAAGTAAATAAGTTCGAGAAAAAAACGTAAACAAACCATATTTAACAAAGAACCTTAAGTGTCACGTCCCACATTTTTCACAACAATTTAAAATAATTAATTTACGAAAAAATTAAAGCCAAACAGTAAATATCTAACTACCAGGAACCTGTGTGTGCGGCTAAGAGACTCCAGATTATATGCACTACGTTAAACGTCTATATGCCTGCACCTGCAAACCAAAACACGAGAAAAAAACGTATCAATGACAAAAGTCACCTAGTATGCACTCCACGAAAATCGGGGAAAACAAAACTATAATCGATTTTCCTTTTAAATTCATTTCGCAAACCATTTCTCAAAGTCTCATAAATCAAGCCCACATTGACCAAAACCTCAACGAAGGCTCTACTAGCCCAAAGCCACAAGCAAATGTCCTTAATGACCAAAACCACACACAGTAAGTCGGGAAGCCCGGCGTCAGGGAACCAAACTCTGGCCACACGTAGTCCACTGAGGAACAACCACAACATTCTGCACTGCCACGGTGACAACCATCCTGTGTAGGAGCGTTCACCGTCCCGCGATTCTACTCCCTAGGAAGGTTGTCCTGTCTCTCAGGACGCTACTACCTACGGGGCACGTGTCCCACCAGCACTAACCACCACAAGGTAGGCCTCCTCACGGCGTCCTCTACACACGGTGTTCAGGAGGGAGTATCATACCTCCACACCCGACGACACCCGAGCCTCAATGCTCACAGCGACAGTAGGAGTATCATACCTCCTCGTCATGCCATAAGACACCTCAACCCGTGGACCACAACCCTAGCCTTGAGACGACAGTCAAGAAGTCTCATACCTCCAAGACCCGACGCCCCTCAGCCTTAGGTATTTCGGCCCCAGACCTCAACTAGGGAGTCGCGCCCAACCACCCTAGAATGTCATCACATTCCCTAGTCCCGACGACACAGTCCCACACTGTCCCGGCCCTCACACAAAAAACTAGGAAAACATTTTCCAAAACAGGCCAACTATTTCCTTGAAATCCATTTTCCAAACCATTTTCATATCTTTTGAAAATTCTTTCAAAACCTCGGTAAAACGGCGCATCAGGTGTCCCAGGAGACCACCACTGACGGCCCACAGTCCCATCTTACAGGTAAAAAACATGGTAATCTAGAAAATCCTCGGAGAACACAATTTATAAGCACATTTGGGCCCAGATTCGGCATGCCAAAAACAGGTTCGGTGTGTCGAAACTCCTGGTTCGGTAGGTCGATCTGGATCGATCGACCGAATCAAGTCAACGGTCAACACTCAGGCCAAATTCGGTATACCGTCCAAAATCGGACGACCGAATTTCCACCAGAGGACCTAAACTGACATAAAAACGGTATGCCTAACGGAATCGGTATACCGAAATCCACTGATTCGGTATGCCGTTTTCATTTCGGTATGTTGAAGCCTGCAAAACCAGAAAAAGGCCCATGCCCTATCGTCCGGGATCGCCCCAACTAGGACATCCGATCGGACCCCTTAAATAAACACCAAAAATCTTGCATAAAACATATGGTGTAGCCCCTCGAGTCTACTCCAAAACCCAACAAACAAAACTAAAATCCATTTACCGTACATCAAGATATAAAATCACAAAGGCAGAAGGGTCAAAAGTACCCAAAACGCACCAATCATCATAAATGCCAATAAATCAACCATAAATACACAATAAATCACAATAAATTCTAGGAATGTAAAATTACCTAGATTTCATGCAATCCTAGCATTTTATATCAATTCCATGCTCTCTATTACATGAGGTGGAGATGCGTACCTCAAAACGAGTTCCGGCGATCTCCGGTCGACTCCGGCGAACTCTTGCGCAACCACAACCTCGGGAGCGCCCCACTCGAGCTCCACACACCACCACGAGCCGCCGCACACCGTCACCAGCCCTCGAGCACACCAAACAGAGAGGAGGTCGCAGGGGAGGAGAAAACAGGGCGAGAGAGGAAGAGAGAAAAGAGAGAGACAAGGGAGAGGAGAAGTGAGTGGAGGGAGAGAGAATGAGTTGAGGAAGGAGAAGGAGGATGTGTGCTCGGGACGGAGAGAATGTGCGGGGAAAGAAAAGGAGGTTTGGGTTGTGCATGGCAGAGGTCTCCAGCTTAAAAACTACGCAGAAGGAGTAGGTGGTCGCGTGCATGCAACCAGTCAGCTAGCGCACACCAACAATCCCTCAACAACCAAGCTCGCCAGCCACAGCACGCACCCAACCACCCACCACAACCACGAGGCCAACTGCAAGCCTCAACCACCGGCCCACAAATGCGGGTGTAAACACTCCGATTTTGAGGTGACTCATGGATGAGCTTTCCAATTGTTGCTTTGGATGTGGCTAACCCTTGAATCAACCCTAAACCTATAGCAAGCCCACAGCCCAACTAGAAATCCAAATAGGTAGGAGAGAGCACCTAGCTAGCACTACTAGAATTTCTAGATTTAGCGAGGACATAGCGAGGACATGTCCTCGCATAATCATAGCTAGGATTTAACGAGGACATGTCCTCGCAAAATCCTCGTTAAACAACCTTAAAATTTTCATGCAAGAGTCTTATTCCCTCTCTTCCTCCATTCTTTTCCCACTCCTCCCAAATCTCCACGGCTTCCTCCTAAATTGACGAAACCCAGACCCTTACTCTCTTCTTTTTCTTACCCCATCCTCCAAATCCACCACCCAAACCCTTCCTATCTTCATCGTCTTCTTCTTCTTCTTCCTCAAACCCTTCCTCTCTTGTCAGGCAAGCCTTCTCCTTCTTCTTCGAAAAGATGGGCGCAGCAGGCCGAGGAGAGCTACCAGCTTCATCTCACCCTGGCCCTGCGCCTCTGGAACCCTCACCGCGGCATCCACATCAAGACCTACAAGTCCCACGGCCGCGAAGTCCGCGACGTCCACGTCACTCAGTGAGCATCTTCGCCACTCCCTTCTCTCACCGGTCCTGCATTTGTTGATCTGATGAGTTTTTCTTTTCTTCCCTGTTGTTGTTGCAGTGACAATGCGAAGTTGTGCTCTTGCGGCGGTGATCGGCAGGTTTTCTACTGGGACGTGTCCTTCGGACGCGTCATCCGTAAATTCCGAGGTCATGATAGTGAGGTCTAGGATTTCTTCCTTTCTTCTGAAAAAAACGTGATTGTTTATTCAATGCAGATCCATCCTTTATTTTTTGTGTAAATTTTCAGTCTAAGGGAAATTATGGGACAATCAGTTGTTTTTGCT